>SJYV01051198.1:747274-893675 GCA_006410875.1 Neotragus pygmaeus
TATGTTATTCCAGGAAGGAGTATTTAAAAAGAGTGTTTAAAACAGGCAGGGGGTGTGATGGGGGAGGAGATGGGAGGGAAATTCAAAAGGGAGGGGACATATGTTAATATATGGCTGATTCATGTTGACATTTGGCAGAAAACAATTAAGTTCTCTAAATCAATTATCCTCCTAATAAAATAAGATCATAAAAATTAAATAAAAGAATCCTCTATTTTATGCAACCTTCCTTAATCTGATGTCAAAATCATGCAACGACTGTACATAAAAATAAAACTTCAAAAAAATATATCTTGTAAACATATACCAATCTTTAATAAAATAGTAGTAAATTGAATTCAGCAATTTAGAAAAAGAATAGTACACCAAGACCAAGAGGTGTTTATGTTGGAAATTCAAGTCTGGTTTAATTTGAAAATTAGTAACTGTGTCCACCATAATAGGCTAAAGAAGACTAAAGCCATATGATCAAACCAACAAATGTGAAAAAGCATTTGATAAGATTCATCCTTTTTATATAAAAGCACTCAGCTTCTAGGAATAAAAGTGAAGTTCTTTATCTCAGTACAGAGTATCTACAAAAAATTTCTACAGCTGACATCAAAATTAATGATGAGAAACTGAACCCTTTGTTCCTAAGATTGGGAATAAGGCAAGAATGTTCAGTCTTACCACTTGTTTAATGTGTTCCTGGAAGTCCTAGCCAGTGCAGTATCGCAAGAAAAGTAAATAACAAAGGAATTAAAAAGGAAAAATAAACCAAACTGTATCTGTTCAAAGGTAACAATTTTCTACAAAGAAAATCTCAAGCAATCTACAAAAAGAAAAGATTCCTAAAGCTTAAGAAGTGAATTTAGCCAGGTTCCAGTACACAAAGTAAGCATACAAGAATAAGTCATATTTCTATATGCTAGCAATGAACAGTTGCAAACATCTCTCAAAGTACCACTTATAATATAGCTCCAATTAAAGAGCAGTTAAGTACTTAGGTATAAGACTGACAAAGTATGTACAGGATCTGTATGCTGAAAAATATAAAACATTGATGAAGGAAATCAAAGTCCCTGAAAAATGAGATACAATATGATCATGGATTGAAAGACTCAAGCTGTTGTTATCATTTCTCTCAATAATCAGTCTCAGTTAAGTTCTAGCAACATTATTTTTGTAGACATGGACAAACTTTTAAAATTTATATAGAGAAGTTAAGAAACTATAATAGCCAAAACAATTTACCAAACAATGTTGAAAGATTCATACAACCAGTTTGAAGACTTAAAAGATATGTATGGTACTTAACACAGTATGCCACTGATGAAAGAACTGGCCCAGAGATCAATAGAACAAAGTAGAAAATCTAGAATAGACCTACACAGTTAATGGTTAACTGATTTTTGACAAAGGTGCCAAGGCAATTTGATTGTAAATGGATATATAAATTGTAGTAAGTCCATACAGTGGAGTACTAATCAGTAAAAAATTAGTAAGCTATTGAAAAACACAACATGGATGAACCTCAGTTGTTACGCTGTGCTAAATGCAATCAGCCAGTCTTAAATAGTTGAATTCACTTGTAAAAGGTATGAATCCATTTGGGGAAAGGCAAAACTATTACTCTAAAACTTTTTTTGTATAGCAGGGGTCATGGTCATATCATTTGCCCTCTGCCTGCAGTAGATGTATTATTTACATATCAAATATGCTTCCGTGTTTGTTTGTTTGTTTTAATTTAACCTTCAAACTCTAAAGTATATAGTTCTACTTGGTCCCAGTATGATTATAAACATAAATGTGGACAGTGAAATTGCATGGCTATAAGGTAACCATCTGAACGAACATTTTCTCTGTAGCAGAATCTCAGACTCTGGAAACTGTTTCCATCTCCTACTAGCAGAATCTCAGAGTCTGGAAACTACTTCAGTAGCCGTTTAATTAGCCGTTAATCTTTACTTCCCTACCCTTGTTTGAAGTGGTACAAATAACCTTGATCTAGGAGGCAGAAGACATAGGTGACTTTTGGCAAGTCACTTAATATTTATGTTTGTTTTCTAATCTTAAAATAAGGATAATAATACCTGTCCTGTTTGCTTCTTTTGAAATCAGTGGAAACCATTTTATATGTTGTAAAATGTTTTTGTAAATGTAAGGTATCATCTTTGCTATTATTAAACATCAGAAATAAAGCAATATTTTGTGATATGGCAATCAAAGGAGGTTCAACTCTGAAAATTATTATGAATTTTAGAATTAATGCAGAATGAATAATAAAGATTTTATAACTTCTAGGTTGATCACTCTCTAGTTTTATTATCATAGTGAAAGTGTTAGCCGCTTAGTCATGTCACACTCTTTGTGACCCCGTGGTCTGTCCATGGGATTCTCCAGGCGAGAATGCTGGAGGGGTTTGCCTTCTCTTCTCCAGGAGATCTTCCCGACCCAGGGATCAAACCCAGGTCTCCAGCAATACAGGCAGATTCTTTACCATCTGAGCTACCAGGGAAGCCCTGGTATAATTTATTATCATACATTAAACTATTAATGGAATATAAGATATGTTGTTACAGCAAGTCTTGGGTAAATGGCTAGACATCTTAGCACAAATTAAGGTTATGAAGATACTATCAGGGTAACAAGCAAAATACTTCTTAAGATTAATTTGAATTATGAAGAAATTCAGTTTTAGTTAAAGCTGTAGTTATTTCTTTCTAGCAGTAGATGACAGTAGAGTTCTTTGTAGTAAAAATCAAATTGCCTAAGTACTTATATAACAACAGCTTCCTGGTCACATTACCATATATAGAAATACTGCTGTAGGGACTAAAGATTTTACTTTCTATAAGGACTTTGTAACAGATAAAAAAGAGTTTTATTGAAGAAAAATGATAAATTTTGAATGTTGAAGATTACTCCCTTCTCTGCTTCCTCCACCTCCTCCCCTAGTTTCTATGGTAATTTTGTTATAAAGTATATACATTGCTTTAAATAAATTAATCTGAGTGTTATAATTAGAAATCTGGAATATTTGTACAAAACTCCAGCAATGTTGGATATGTCTAGCTAGACATGTGTTAAAAACAAATATTTTGGGCTGAAATATTAGAATTAGCTTGTACTCTTGGCAAGGGAATTCTGTGAGTGTAATATTTTGGGGAGGTTCATATGTGAGAGATGAGTGATTGCAAGGAGTGGCTGGAAGAAGGGAAAAGAAGTTAGAAATCCATATTTGCACTAATAAAAATGAACCCAAAGAATGAATAAAAGTTTATAACAGATTAGAGAAGTTAAATGACATTACTTCCATTGCTGTTGTCTCTATATATGAACAGCTAGGTGGTGGTTCGATAATTTACAAATATGATCCTATCATAAGTAAAATATTTTCAAGTGTTTGATTCTACTTAGACCTTTAACTTATTACAAATGAATGAATACTTTTATATGTATATTTATTATGTAATATGTGCATTGCACAATTTGAGACATAAATTTATAAACAAATTTCAACATAAAATTCCAAGATTATTGGAAACAGTGCAGAGAGAAGTTTATTTTTCCAGGAAATGTTTGGGAAACATTCCATGAAGAGGTGACATTTTTGCTGAGCCTTGAGGATGAATAGAATTTATCCCAAGAAAGCAAGTGAAAGATTCAGGAATTTTATCCACTTTACACCCGTAAAGAGACAGCTCATACTCTATAGATGTTTATTAAAGACTGTAGACACCTGTTGATTGTGTGTTTTGTGTAAAGTCGGTTGTTAATAAAGAAATTATCTATTATATACACACATTTCTCAGCTACAATTTAAGAAGTTTGGTCTTGTAGATACTGTTGCCTGTTTGTTTAGATTTATACTAATTTTATTGCACAAAATAAAATGTACACAAATGAGCTCTTATTTGGCAAAATGGATTAGTCAATGTTTTCTTTGTATGCATGTGTGTGGAGGAGTATCCTAATTTGATTACATTATTATTCCTTTTTATTCTGCTTGTCATTGTTTCTGTTTATTTTGTTTGTTAAGCAGTAGGCAGGAAATCATAAGATTTTTTGATAGATTATTTTTTATAATTTATTTTTTAATTGAAGGATAATTGCTTTACAGAATTTTGTTGTTTTGTGTCAAACCTCGACATCAATCAGCCATAAGTATACACATATTTCCTCCCTCTTGAATCTCCCTCCCATCTCCCATTAGATTTTTTTTTTAAGATCTTTCTTTCCTTTCCCTCCTTCCTCCCCTCTTATCGTCCTTTAATAAGTGTCACAGGCAAGTACCCAGAATCATTTTTAAATGTCACAGGTTACATTTTTGTGTAAATGGACAGTTTACTTTTAACTGAAGGAGCTGTTTTAAAGTGAGATCCCTAAATCAAGAGATCAGGTAAGCAGCAATCCTCAGTGTCAAGTCTAGAAATTAACATTTCTCAGTCAACTAGAAGGATTTTTTTCCTCTCAATTGAAATTTCTTGCTGTGACTGATTTTATATACTTTAAATCTTAATATCTTTTCAAATTATAGAATGTTTTAAAATGTACTGCTGATGTCCACTTGTCAGCAAATTATGTTTGGTAAGCAATACTACCATACTAAGTTTTTGTAGTTTTTGTATGTATTAAATTTAAGTCAGTGAGTTTCCAGTGTTGAGTTTTTTTAAATTATAGTTCACATTTTTTTCATTAAAAATTATGTTTTGTAATATCTGTTCCATACCAGTTTTCAATGAAAAGTTAACTGTTTATAACGATCTATAAAGTCTATACTAGTCTGTATTAGCTGATTTGCTGGGGGGGAAAACACACACAACCTTATTATATTTGGAGAGTGGTTTGACCTTCAGTTATTTGTATAGGGTTGTAATGCATGTTAAAATAGTTTTTCTTAAAAAAATTTTTTTCAGCTTATTATTTATATTTAAAGCTTTATATTTAATGTTCTCATTAACCTGTGTATTAGTATTAAAACACTCAAACATAGACCCTTTTAGGATGATATTGCAAGTCTTTAAAATCTTCATCTCTAGTTGGACAGTCTTAAGACTCAGTAATGTGCTGTTTTATATTAACAGGAAGCAGAACAGCAGTAGTGGTTTGAATACCCTGCAAACAGGAAGTTTGACACATGCATAGCTCTTAGCTTCTGTGTAAGTAGTTGTTGAGCTCCTTCTGGAAATATTTTCAGTTACGATAAGTTAAGTGTAAATACACATGAATGGCAGCTTATAGAGAAGTATCCTGTAACCAATATACAGGTACTACTGCTCTTCAGAAATTGGAAGGTTTTGCTAGCCGATTATTTCATAGACACTCCAAAGGTACTGCACATGATCAGAAAACAACCCTGGAAAATGACAGCCTTCATTTCTCTGAACATACTGCCTTATGGGACAGATCAAGTAAGTTTTGTTTTTGTTTTTTGATGATACATTGTAACTAGAAGCTGAAATACTAATTGGAGTTTTAGAATCACTCAGAGAACTATGGGGGTGTTTTAAGTTGTCTTTTTTTTTGTAATTTGCACAAATATATTTTGCAAGGTAAAATTGAAAAAAATCCACAAAAACTTGATTATAAATTGAGCTGAATTACATAGCTTATGGTTTTGTTTTAAATACAATCAGTTAAATTGAGTATCAGTGGGAAATTTTTCTGCAAGATACTTAATTTCTGGTGTGTATTATAGTTTTTTTTGTATTTTTTGTTTTTATGTAAAAGTGAAATGCCTACATTTAAGAGAGAGAATCAATTTATTTTTTTAAATGTCATACATTTATTAGCCTTAAAATTCAAAAGGGGGTAAAAGAACTCTTGAATTTATAATTAAATTTTTATTATGTTTGCCATATTTTATTTTTAAATGCATGTGTAAAAGTTACTCTAGTTTAACAAGCAGGATTTATAATATGAAAGCATACTATGATTATTCTATGTATTCTATGTGAAATCTTACATTTATAACATTAAAAATATCAGAAGCTTTCTTATAGTGGAGGGTACTTGTTTATGCAAGCATCACATTCTTTCCAGACATGGTAAAATGTTTGGACTTACTGCTTGGCTGAAATGGTGATACGTAATGATTTTTTTGTGACATGCAATTTTTAAAGGATACATTTCATTTATAAACAATACCAGCGCTGCCATTCCACATCTCACCTTGAACCTTCCTCAAAGTATTTTTGTCACTCTGATTAAAGGAACAATAGAATTACTCTTGGTACTTTTTAGTGTGTTTGATCACCAAATAGCACTAGGTTTTCCCTCTTTCTGTTTATATACTCCATAGCAGTTAAGGAGGAAAACTCAGCTAAAATGGCAACAACAGAACAAGAATGGCTTGCAGAATCGATACCTTTGTTTATATAGTAGCTTCATAGTTCCACGGAAGCTTATTTGAATTTTTTTTAATCACATCAGAATTTTTTTTACCTTTCAGTTATATTAGGGAGAAAGTAAAAAACATGTATTTGTACTTTTTTTTTTCCCTTCTAGAGATTTTTATTATTTTTAATTAATCTTTACTATGTAACAAGTTGATAGATAAGAAATTGCAAATATCTTCAAGGTAATGAACTGTTGAATATTGACATAGGAGTACATTATTAAAATTTACCAAGCAACAAAAGTTTGCTGTTCATTCTACTTGCCCTATTCTGTTAAACTGCAGTCTTCTAAGGCCTTTTGAAAATCATTTTTATGCATTTCAGGGATCTTTTAATTAAACATTCAATAAGGAATGAGGATAGCACTGGATTAGTACACTAGCCCCTATTTCTACAAATAGAGGGTATTTAGTAAATGTATCACAAATAATGAATGTCATGGGCTTTTAATAATGAAAAGTTGTGTTTGAACTGTACCCTCAACATTTAAAAAAATGCGTGGGGCTTATAACATTTTCTGAGACACATTTTAAAATCTAGCAACTAAAGGTAATATCAGGAACTATTGATTTCCTTTGGAGAAGCAAAATGCTGTTAACATATTTCTTTATTGTGATGTCACAAAATAAGTTAATAGGATCATAGTGCACAGTGAAATTAAGTACAAACTTTGTAGTCATTCAAATAATAGATATAATATATAACATAGTTAAAGAGTGACTGAATGTTCATTAATCAAGCATTCTTTCACTTTCTATTTCATATCCCAGAATATCATAGACAAAATAATTGTATGTATGTAGTGATGAGTATGGAGTTCTGGTTTCCTATTATGAAATGTTTTGATGTAGAAGAGAAAATAAGGATACAACAGAAACAGAGGAATCCTTTTGTTTCAAAATTCCAAGGTTTATTTTTTGTGGTGGAAACACAAATTTTTATTCATTTATAGTGTGAGTTATGGAAGGCACTTTGACAGTATGAAGTTTTCATGCAAACTACATTCTTCGTGTTACTTAGAACAGTTTACTTGCATGATTTGTTTGATAAGAAAAAAAGAATGTAATATCTCCTGCTGATAAGCTCTCTGAGTATGCTTGTTTCAAAAGTTCTATTTAGGAAATGAAATAAGCACAGAAACTGCATTTAATTTTATTAAAAATTAGGTTTCTGAACTACTGAGTAAAGATTATAATGATCAATTTAGGCATATATGAAATGTAACAAGTTTATTACAAGTTTCTTTATTCTTCAGTGACATTAAATTTAAGAAGAAACGAAAAATAAAGGCCATATAGTGGTTTCCAGGTGTCTTAAATGTGTTTTATCTTTTATTACTAAAGTAACAGGAATTCCTGTTTGATAACATAAATATTTAACAGCTGATTCCATGAACATATAAGTACATGAAGTTCAAAACAAAAACATGAAGGAATTCTTTTTATTCTGACTCAGAATGAAAGGGAATGTTGACATTCCACTGAGTTTTCTTTCTAGCAAATTTGTTATGGTTAGCTTCTAAATCTTTCTTTGATCATAAATACTGTGTTGAGTTATACAATGCTGAACTTGATGGAAGTTTTGCACATTTTAAATGTTGGACTTTATATATTTTATGTCTAATTGCAACAGTTTAAGCGCTGAATAGATGAATACCATCAAATACTTTACCTATTCTTTCCTGTGAATATATAAATTCCTGTATATATACAGGATATATACAATATATCCTATTGTATATATACAATATACAAATCCATATTAGTGATGTTTAGATAAAAATACTGTATTGAACAAATGAGAAATTTTGTATATGGATTTTTTTCAGATAGAATCAGAGCTCAGTTCAGTTCAGTTGCTCAGTCATGTCCAACTCTTTGCAACCCCATGAACCATAGCACGCCAGGCCTCCCTATCCATCACCAACTCTCAGAGTTTACCCAAATTCATGTCCATAGAGTTGGTGATAACCATCCAACCATCTCATCCTCTCTCGTCCCCATCTCCTTCTGCCCTCAATCTTTCCCAGCATCAGAGTCTTTTCAAATGAGTCAGCTCTTTGTATCAGGTGGCCAAAGTATTGGAGTTTCAGCTTCAACATCAGTCCTTACAATGAACACCCAGGACTGATCTCCTTTAGAATGGACTGGTTGGATCTCCTTGCAGTCCAAGGGACTCTCAAGAGTCTTCTCCAACACCACAGTTCAAAAGCATCAATTCTTCAGTGCTCAGCCTTCTTCACAGTCCAACTCTCACATCCATAAATGACTACTGGAAAAACCATAGCCTTGACTAGACAGCCCTTTGTTGGCAAAGTAATGTCTCTGCTTGGTAATATGCTGTCTAGGTTGTCTAACTCTCCTTCCGAGGAGTAAGTGTCTTTTAATTTCATGGCTGCAGTCACCTTTTCTGAGTCTCAAAATTCATTCTTCAGTATACTTGAAGGCTCCATCTTCTTCTTAATGCTAATTTCTTCTTTAGTGCTAAACTCCCACAGAAAGTTACTTATACATTTTAAAGCTGCTATTTCATTGTTCCTTGACTACTATGTTGTCTGTATGTTTGCTCTTTCTGCTCTTGTTTTTGAGGGGAATAATTCAATATTATTTTTCCCATAGCCTAGTTTTCAGGCTATAATATTGTAAATCCTCAAAAAATTAATTACTACCAAGAAGTAGTGGAATATTGGAGATGAAAAAAGTAGATAAAGAGATAATGTGGGAGGTCTTTTAGCTTAGAAGTTACAAAGATACAGATACAGTACACTAAAGCAGCTGTCTCCAACCTTTTAGGCACCAGGGAAGACAGTTTTTCCACAGACTGGGGGAAGGATGGTTGAAGTCCATTACACTGACTGTGTACTTTTTTTCTATTATTATTACATCAGCTCCACCTCAAATCATCATGCATTAGATCCTGGAGGTTGGAGATCTCTGCACTAAAGCATGAGAGTAAACTGCCTTAAAGACTGTATGAACTTTGGAAAGTTAAAACTGCCTAAACTGGTCTATTATAACTGCTTTAGCTCTTTGCAGATTCTATTCCATTATCAAGATAATGGGGATAATTCCCTGTGCTGTACATTAAATCCTTGTTGCTTCTGTACTTTATATGTAGTAATTTGCATATGTTAATCTCATACCATTAATTTGTGTCCCACCCTTTCCCTCTCTACTTTGGTAACCACAAGTTTATTTTCAATGTCTGTGAGTTGGTTTTCTGTGTCTGTGAGTCTGTTTCTGTCTATGAGTCATATTTGTCTTTCTCTAACTTATTTTACTAAGCATAATATTATCTAGGGCCATCACATTACTGAAAATGGCAGTATTTCATTATTTTTAGTAGCTGAATATTATGTATGTGTATATTTATATATATATTTATATACACATGTACACCTACATATATATACACACACATACACATACACACATATATACACACATCTATATACCATACCTTCCAGTTGTCTATTGATGGACATTTGGGTTGCTTGCATGTCTTGGCTATTGTAAATAGTGCTGCTATGAAGGTTGGGGTGCATGTATCTTTTTGAATTATTGTTTTCTTTTCTTTTTTTTTTTGATATATATATCCTAGAGTGGAATTGCTGGATCATATGATAATTACTGTTCCCCCTAGTGGCTACACTAATTTACATGCCCATCAACAGTTTATGAGACTTTTCTCCATATCTTCTCCAACATTTGTTATTTGTACATTTTGGATGATAGCCATTCTGTGAGGCGTGAGGTGATAGCTTTGTGTGGTTTTGATTTTTGCATTTCTCTTAATAATTAGCTATGCAGAACTAACACTTTTGGCCACTATGTGAACATGATAATGAGTAGTCAGACAATGAAATCCCGTTATAACAACAATGTAAGGTGTTTCTTCTACTTATAATTTCCTACTACTGCCAGTGATGGGGATATATCCTACTTTAAGCCTCTGCTCACATACTATCTCTGTAACAAAATCACTGCATTCTGTTCCTCTTTTATCCTTTTTAGAATTCATGATCTCTTCCTGTCTTCTATAGCATCTATACTCACTTCTGTTATGCTTTATTATATAGCATTAAAATTATATTACATTAGTCCTCAAGTTACCTCTCTCCCCTATTTGATTTTAAACTCCTAAATGGCAAAGAATTTGTCAGTTTGTTTTGTATTGCCAGCGTATTTCTCTGTTAATGTTGAATTTTTTATTAGATAAACATTAAATATCACTATAGTCTTACAGTAACAAGCTTTCTCTAAAAATTTGTTCTATTGTGATCTTTGTAATCTACATGGTTAGAGAAAGAAGACTGAGTATATAATATTATATAGTGTCTTGCTCAAGTTTCATCTAGTGAGTCAGAATCTGAACTTTAACAAGATTACCCAGCTGATTGATATCCACATTAAAGTTTGAGAAATACTTTTTCCCTAATAACATTTTAATCTGATTACAAATATCATACCTTCATTGGAGAAAATTTGCAAAGTGTAGAAAAGAACAAAGTAAAAAAAATCATATGCAATCCCACCAAAAGATAACCTTGTTCTATGTATATCTGTTTTATGCATAGGTATACAAATTTCCACTGTAAATTGGAATCTCTCAATACAATATATCATAACATTTTGCCTTATCATAGAGATTGTTCTACAGTACAAATTGCTTTTTTGTATTCAGTCTTAAGGATATACCACAATTTAAACCATCACTAGCCATCTAGACTTCTTAATTTTTTGCTGTTTTATAAAAAACTGCTGTGATAAACATCTTTGTAGCTAAATCTTTGTGCATATCATTATATTTCTATTTTATAGAACAAATGTAGAGAACTGTTATAACCATCTTAAGACTTTTGTATTAAATTCTGTCCCAGATACACATGTACTGTATTCTTTCAGTGTTAAATTTGCTTCAAATTGGCTGTATCCCAATACAAAATAAAAAGTTTGAAGTTTATTTTTAAAAAGTGCTAAATGCAAAGAAAGATTATTAAAAGCAGCAAAGGAAAAGCAACAGAAAATCCATACGATTAACAGTAGATCTTTCAGCAGAAACTCTGCAAGCCAGAAGGGAAGGGCAAGACATATTTAAAGTACTGAAAGAGAAAAATCTACCACCAAGATTACTACACCTGGCAAAGATGTCATTCAAATTGATGGAGAAATCAAAAGCTTTACAGACAAGCAAAAGTTAAAAAAACTCAGCCACCAAACCAGCCTTGCAGCANGCAAGCCAGAAGGGAATGGCAAGACATATTTAAAGTACTGAAAGAGAAAAATCTACCACCAAGATTACTACACCTGGCAAAGATGTCATTCAAATTGATGGAGAAATCAAAAGCTTTACAGACAAGCAAAAGTTAAAAAAAACTCAGTACCACCAAACCAGCCTTGCAGCATATACTAAAGTGACTTACATAGCCAGTAAACACAAGAGAAAGGAAAGAACTGCAAAAGCAAACCCAAATCAATCGAGAAAATGCCAATAGTAACATATATATCAATAATTATCTTAAATGTAAACAGATTAAATGCACCAACCAAAGATACAGACTGACTGAATGGATACAAAAACAAGACATATATATATATATATACACACTGCCCACTGGAGATGCACTTCAGAACTAGAGACACATACAGACTGAAAGTAAAAGGTTGGAAAAGATATTACATGCAAATGGAAAGCAAAAGAAAGCTGGAGTGACAATCCTTATTTCAGACAAAATAGACTTTAAAATAAAGAATATTATAAGAGACAAAGAAGGATAGTACATAATGATCAATCCAAGAAGATGACATAACAATTGTAAATATTTATGCACCCAACATAGGAGCACCTCAATACATAAGGGAAACACTAACAGGCATAAGAGGGGAAAGTGACAGTAACACAATAGTAGTGGACTTTAACACCCGACTTACACCATTGGACAGATCGTCAAAACAAAGTATCAATAAGGAAACAGAAACCTTAAGTGAAACATTAGACCATATGGACCTAATGGATATCTTCAGGACTTTCCATCCAAATGCAGAAGAATATACTTTCTTCTGAAGTGCACATGGAATATTCTCCAGGAGAGACTGCATCTTGGGCCACAAATCAAGCCTCAATAAATTTAAGAAAATTGAAATTGTATCATATATCTTCTCTGACCACAATGCTGTGAGACTAGGTGTCAACTGCATGAAAAAGAAAAAAGAAAACCGCAAAAAATACAAACTCATGGAGATTAAACAATATATTACTAAAGGTTACTGAAGAAATAAGAAAGGAAATCAAAAGATTCCTAGAAACAAACGACAGTGAAAACACAATGACCCAAAACTTATGGGATTCAGCAAAAGCAGTTCTAAGAGGGAAGTTTATAGCGATACAGTAATTCATTAAGAAACAAGAAAAGCATTGAATAGACAACCTAACTCTACATCTAAAGCAGCTGGAAAAAGAAGAATCAAAAAATTCCAAAGTCAGCAGAAGGAAAGAAATCATAAAGATTAGAGCAGAAATAAATGAAAAAAAGAATACCTAAAATTAACAGAGAGCAAAGATTAATAAAACTAAAAGCTGTTTCTTGAGAAGATAAACAAAATTGACAAACCACTAGTTAGACTTATCAAGAAAAAAAAGGAGAAAGATCAACAAAATTAGAAATGAAAAAGGAGAGGTTACAAAAGAAAACACAGAAATACAACGGACCATAAGAGACTATGAGACAACCTAGAGGACAATCTAGAGGAAATGGACAGATTCTTAAAATAGGTCAGCCTCCCAAGACTGAACTGGGAAGGAAATAGAAATTAGGAACAACTCAGTTACAAACACTGAAATCGAAACAGTGATCAAAAATCTCCCAAAAAACAAAAGCCCAGGGCCAGATGGCTTCCCAGGGGAATTCTATCAAACACTGAGAGAAGAATTAATGCCTACTTTTCTGAAACTCTTCCAAAAAATTGCAGAGGAAGGAACATCTCCAGACTCATTCTATGAGGCCACCATCACCCTGATACCAAACCAGACAAAGACTACACAAAAAAAGAAACTACAGACCAATATCACTGATGAACATAGATGCAAAAATCCTCAACAAAATCCTAGCAAGCAGAATTCAGTGACACATTAAAAAGCTCATACACCATGATCAAGTCAGGTTTATTCCAGGGATGCAAGGATTCTTCAGTATATGCAAATCAATCAATGTGATATACCATATTAGCAAATTCAAAGATAAAAACCATATGCTCATCTCAATAGATGCAGGAAAGGCCTTCAACAAAATTCAGCATCCATTTATGATAAAAAAAAATGCTTCAAAAAAATGGGCATAGAAGGAACCTACTTCAACATAGTAAGGCATATATGAAAAACCCACAGAAAACATTATTCTCAATGGTGAAAAACAAAGCATTCCTTCTGAGATCAGGAACAAAACAAGAGTGTCCAGTCTCACCACTATTATTCAACATAGTTTTGGAAGTCCTAGCTATGGCAATTAGAGAAGAAAACGAAATAAAAGGAGTCCATATCAGAAAAGAAGAAGTAAAACTCTCACTGTTTGCAGATGACATGATACTGTAAACAGAAACCCAACAGAAACTATCAGAAAATTACTAGAGCAGTGAATTCAGCAAAGTTGCAGGATACAAGGTCAATACACAGAAATCACTTGCATTCCTATATACTAACAATGAAAAATCAGAAAGAGAAATTAAGGAATCAATCCCATTCACCATTGCAACAAAAAGAATAAAATACCTAGGAATAAACCTACCTAAGGAGACAAAAGACCTGTATACAGAAAAATTATAAGACACTAATGAAAGCAATCAAAGATGACATAAACAGATGGAGAGATACTCCATGTTCCTGTGAAGGAAGAATCAACATTGTGAAAATGACTACACTACCAAATGCAGTCTACAGACTCAACGTGATCCCTATCAAATTACTGATGGCATTTTTCACAGAACTAGAACAAAAAATTTCACAGTTCACATGGAAACACAAAAGACCCCGAATAGCCAAAGCAGTCTTGTGAAAGAAGAATGGAGCTGGAGGAATCAACTTTCCTGACTTCGGGCTATACTACAAAGCTATAGTCATTAAGATGGTATGGTACTGGCACAAAAACAAAAACATAGACCAATGGAACAAGATAGAGAACCCAGAGATAAACCCACGCACTTATGGGTACCTTATTTTTGACAAAGGAGACAAGAATATGCAATGAGGCAAAGACAGCATCTTCAATGAGTGGTGCTGGGAAAACTGGACAGCTATGTGCAAAAGAATGAAATTAGAACACTGCCTAACATCACACACAAAGATAAACTCAAAATGGATTAAAGACCTACATTTAAGACCAGGAACTATAAAACTCTTAGAGGAAAACATAGGTAGAGCACTCGATGACATAAAGCAAGGTCTTCCATGACCCACCTCCTATGGTAATGGCAATGAAAACAAAAATAAACAAGTGGGACCTAACTAAACTTAAAAGCTTTTGCAAAGCAAAGGAAACTACAAACAAGGTGGAAAGACAGCCCTCGTTATGGGAGAAAGTAATAGCAAAGGAAACAACTGACGAAGAATTTCCAAAATATACAAGCAGCTCATACAACTCAATACCAGAAAAGCAAACAACCCAATCAAACAGTGGGAAAGGGACCTGAAGAGACATTTCTCCAAAAAAGACCTGCAGATGGCTAAAAGATACTCAGCATCACTCATTATTATAGAAATGCAAATCAAAACTACAATGAGATACCATCTTATACCAGTCAGAATGGCCATCATCAAAAAATCTACAAACAATAAATGCTGGAGAGGATGCAAAGAAAAGGGAATATTCTTGCATTTCTGGTGGGAATGTAAACTGAAACAGCCACTATGGAAGATGGTATAGAGAATCCTTTAAAAGCTAGGAATAAAACCACCATATGACCCAGCAATCCCACTCCTAGGCTTATACCCTGAGGAAACCAAAATTGAAAAAGACACATGTACCCCAGTGTTCATTGCAGCACTGTTTACAACAGCTAGAACAGGGAAGCAACCTAGATGTCTATTGACAGACGAATGGATAAAAAGGCTGTGGTACATACATACAATGAAATACTGCTACTGCTGCTGCTAAGTCACTTCAGGCATGTCCGGCTCTGTGCGACCCCATAGATGGCAGCCCTCCAGGCTTCCCCATCCCTGGGATTCTCCAGGCAAGAACACTGGAGTTGGTTGCCATTTCCTTCTCCAATGCATGAAAGTGAAAAGTGAAAGGGAAGTCGCTCAGTCGTGTCCGACTCTTCACGACCCCGTGGACCGCAGCCTACCAAGCTCCTCTGTCCATGGGATTTTCCAGGCAAGAGTACTGGAGTGGGGTGCCATTGCCTTCTCCGCAGTGAAGTACTGCTCAGCCATTAAAAGGAACACGTCTGAGTCAGTTCTAACGAGGTGGATGAACCTAGAGCCTATTACCCAGAGTGAAGTATACTGACATATATATGGAATCTAGAAAGATGGTACTAATGAACTTATTTTCAGGGCAACAGTGGAAAAACAGAGAACAGACCATGGACATGAGGGTAGGGGAGGAGGGAGAACAGGAGATATGTGGAGAGAGTAACATGGAAATTTATAATACTATATGTAAAATAGATAGCCCATGCGAATTTGCTGTATGACTTAGGGAACTCAAACAGGGACTCTGTGACAGGCTGAAGTTTGGGATGAAGTGATGGGAGAGGTTCAGGAGGGAGGGGACATGAGTGTACCTATGGCTCATTCTTGTTGATGTATGACAGAAAACCACAAAATTCTGTAAGACAATAATCTTTCAATTAAAAAAATTTTTTAATGCTAAATGACAAAATAAATAATTTTTTCAGTATTCAGAGACATGTTTAAATTTTGTAGTATAATTTTCTGGTACACGGTGTGCTTTATTTTATTTTTTATGTTAGTGTTTATCAAAAATTTTCCTCCTTTTCAAAATTGGTCAATTATTAGTAGCAAGCGGTCTGAGAGACATGTTTTAGTTGTTGACTAGAGCATTATCTCTGGTAATCAACATATGATAATCTGCTTGGGTTGGAGATTCATTTGTATTATACAGTTTATTTTCTAGTTCTGATTGTGCAAAATAGCAGTGTTTCATACCATTCCACTCCCACGTTTCCAGGGTAGAATACTGTCATATACATTATCACATGCAACATTTATTTACTATCTGTCAGGCATCATTCTAAGCACATTGCATATATTAGTTTATGTAATGCTTTTTAAAAAACCAATAAAATAGATTATATTATTATTAACATCTTACAGATGAAGAGACTGAAACACATTAAGGTAAAGTAGTTTTCTCAAGGTAACATAACTAACAAGGTAAAATCTGAATCCAGACAGTCTGAATCCAGGGCCCATATTCTTGATAACTGTTCTATAAAATCTTTGTGTAAGTTTATAAGAAAAATGGTGTTTGGGTCCTATAGCAAAGATTTCTGTCTGAGTTTTTCTTTTAGTTGCAGAGACATAATGCATATTATGAAGACCAGAATGCTAACAGGCTGGTCAGAGAACTTTGAAAATAAAATGTCATCCAGAAAGAGCTAATTATTTGAAACTAGAAGAATAATGGATTTTCTCAGGGAGTGGGTATTACTTGCAAGTCCTAAAAAATGGCTGCTTTTAGCACTGGGGTCTGGTTATGGTTGAACAAGTGTAGCCTACACTAACAAGTGTAGCCTACTTAGGATACAAATTAGGTTTCATCTTTGAAATATTCAAATTAATCACTGTACTCATCCCCTCACATTAGAGGAACTTCTAAATGGCTCTTTTTAGGATCTTCTTCCAGTCCCCTTCAAGTATGGCTAAACTTCTGAGAGTTTACTCATTCCAGAGAGACTAATCTTTCCAAAGGTTAGATGAAGAAAGAGATGGGTATTTTGATTACTATATAAGCTAGTAATCTCATTTTTGGCTGCTATTGGTTTTGTCACTGCTGCATATTTTCATGGTTTAAACTGGTCCCAAGAATTTGACATATCCTTGCTCTTGATGTGATGCTCTGATATTTATAGAGAGAGTTCTCAATGGGATGATGTCTCTTTATGGAGACACTGATTCTTTTTTTAATATTTTAAGTTGTATTATTATTTTACTACAATCATTAAGAAATCCTTATACTCATTCCTTTAAAATTTTTTTAATTTGATTGGAGTATAGTTAATGAGATACTGATTTTTCTGTTTTTTTAATGTATATATTTTTCATTGAAAGATAATTGCTTTACAATATTATGTTGGTTTCTGCCATACATCAGCGTGAATCAGCCATCGGTATACATATGTCCCCTTCCTCTTGAACCTCCTTCCCACTTCCCATTCCATCCCACCCCTCTAGGTTGCCATAGACCCCCAATTTGATTTCCCTGAGTCATACAGAAAGGTAGTGTGTATGTTTCCATGCTACTTTCTCCTATATCTCACTCTCTTCTTCCCCACCCCACCCCCTGGTTCCGTAAGTCTGTTCTCTATGTTTGTATCTCCATAGCTGTCCTGCAAATAGGTTCATTAATACCGTCTTTCTGGATTCCATATATATGTGTTAATATACAATATTTGTTTTTCTCTTTCTGACTTCACTCTGTATAATAGGCTCTAGATTCATCTACCTCATGAGCAAGTGACTCAAATGCATTCCTTTCTATGAGTGAGTAATATTCCATTGTATGTATGTACCGCGGCTTCTTTATCCATTCATCTGTTGATGGACATCTAGGTTGCTTCCATGACCTAGATATTGTAAATAGTGCTGCAATGAACATTGGAGGACATGTGTCTTTTTCAATTATGGTTTTCTCGTGTATGTGCCCAGTAGTGGGATTATAACACTACTGTGGTAGTTTTATTCCTATTTTGTAAAAGAATCTCCGTACTGTCTTCCATAGTGGCTATATCAATTTAAATTCCCAAGAACAGTGCAAGAGGGTTCCTTTTCTTTGCATCCTCTCCAGCATTTATTGTTTGTAGATATTTTGATGATGGCCATTCTGACTGGTGTGAACTCTTGCAGTGCTATACTCATTCAAGGCTTATACCCAGATTTAGTTTCTGGGTATACTTTATACTTATTTAATTTTATATACTTTAATTTATGCTTAGTCATCCTGGCTTTCTGCCAGGTTGAATGTGTGAGAAGGTGCTTTTGATTCATCCCTACATGTACTAAAGTCGGCCTTCCTTTCTTGAACATCTTTCCAAGGATTCCAAACTGGTTGTCTGACCCAGATGTAGCTCACAGATTTGTTTGTTTAGTCCTCATGGCATTTTAAAATAATTGAATGTGACACCATTTTTTTAATAAATATAAAATGCTGATTTTAAAATAAGATACTTTAGATTAATACCTGGACTTTCATATTCTTGAATCATTTGAAAAACTGATTTCAGTGCCTCTTGTTCCCATATGAGAACAAATGGGCGGTGCTGAAAACTGATCTCTTGAGTCAGGATGTATGCTGTCTTATTTGCTCTAGCCTTCACTGTTTCACTTCTTGTGTTGTTTTACCTTCCTGTCCTCCATAGGCACTTGAATGTGGCCTACAGGGCCCATAATGTCACCCTAAATCACCATATACTCCTTTCTTCTTTGATAAAGCTTTTTTAGTATGCCTTCTTACTCATGGGGCACAGATACTATCACTAAAATTGATGGAAGAATTTCTGTTAATTCTGAACCTTAGGAAAAATGGGGTCTGGGTTTTAAACCCTCCTTTTCAAATTCCTGTTCTATTTTTAATTCAGATCTATTTAGCTTCCTTCCCTTTCCTTAGCTCTCTTTACCATAGGGTATTGAGAGGAACAGCCTTTACAAAGCTCCAAAGGTCATTCTCCCAAGGTAATGGATGCCAACCAGCCTTAAATTTAAATAAATAAATTCTGCACTGAAGAGATTCTTCCCACAGCAAAGTAGATCTGCTTCAGGCTGTCTCTACTTAGGTACAGAAGCACTTGACAACTTAAAAAAAAAAAAAAGTATAATTTACATGCCATAAGACTCACTCATTATAAGAGTTTATGAGTAAACTTATACAGTTGTGCAGCCATCATTACAATGCAGCTTTAGAACATTTTCAGAACTGCCAACAGTTCTTTTGTACTCTTTTGCAATCAATCGCATTTTCACCTCAGCCTCAGACAAACACTGATCATGGGCTTCCCTCATAACTCAGTTGGTAAAGAATCCACCTGGAATGCAGGAGACCCCAGTTCAATTCCTGGGAAGATCTGCTGGAGAAGGGATAGGCTACCCCTTCCAGTATTCTTGGGCTTTCCTTGTGGCTCAGCTGGCAAGGAATCTGCCTGCAATGTGAGAGACGTGGGTTTGACTCCTGGTTTGGAAGATCCCCTGGAGAAGGGAAAGGCTATCCTCTCCAGTATTCTGGCCTGGAGCATTCCATGGACTATATAGTCCATAGGGTCCCAAAGAGTCAGACACAGCTGTGCGACTTTCACTTTCATGGATTTCCTTTTCTGACTGTTTTATAAAAACGGAATTAGACAGTGTATATAATCTATTGTTTCTGGTTTCTTGAACTTATAATAATGCTTTTGTGGTTCGTCCATGTTATGGAATATATCAATAGTTGGTTCCTTTTTATGATACTGCGTTGTGTGGATATAACATTTCTGTTTATCTGTTCAGCAACTGATGAACATTAGGACTGTTTTCAGTTTAGGGTTTATTTGGATAGTGTTGCTGTATCTATCTGCATGCAAGACTGGGTGGACATATGCTTTCATTCCTCTTGTGTTGATATCTAGAAGCATTACTGGGTTATATGGTAAATTTATGTTTATCTTTTTAAGAAAATTCTGAATTATTTTTCTAAGAAGCTTAATATTTTATATTCCCATCAACAATTTTAGGAGGGTTACAGTTTCTTCACATTATTATTAAAAAACACTTGGTATCATCAGTCATTTTTATTTAGCCATTCTGTTGTGTGTGAATTAGCAGTTAATTATGGTTTCAGTTTGTATTTTTCTAATGATTCATGATAATGAGCATTTTTTCATGTTCTTATAAACCATTGGTATATCTACTTTGGAAAAATATATTTTCAAATCTGTTCCCCATTGAGGGTGTTTTTCCCTATTTCAACTCTTTAAAGTTCTTCATAAATTCTGAACACAAGTTGTTTGCCAAATAGATAACTTGGAATTATTTTCTCCTCATTGGTGGCATGTCTTAACTTCTTTTAAAAAAAAATTATTTACTTATCTATTTGGCTGCTGGGTTCTTAGTTGTGGCACGCAGGATCTTCTATTGTGGTACATAGACTCTCTAATTGTGGTGCACAGACTAGTTGCTCTGAGGCATGTGGGACGCAGTTCCCTAACCAGGGATCGAATCCACATCCCCTGCATTGCAAGGCAGATTCTTAACCACTGGCCCATCAGGGAAGTCCCCTTGTCTTATCTTCTTAAAAGATATCCTTGAAGAGCAAAAGTTTGTAATTTTAATGAAGTCCAGTTTATAATTTTTTCTCTTGATGGTACTGTTGGTACCAAATATTAAGAAATCTTTATCTAAGCCAAGGTAACAGAGATTATTTTTTTCTATGTTTTCGTTTGGAAATTCATTTTTTGAGTTGTTTTGTATATGGTGTGAGCTATGGAGTTTGGGATTTTGTTTTTCTTTTTTTTACTCATATAGATATCCAATTTTTACTGCACCATTTTTTGAAAAGACTTTTTTCTCCATTAGTCATCTTGGTACCTTTTATCAAAAGTCAATTGACCATAAATGGAGGGATTCACTTTTGAATTTTCAATGTTTTCCAAGTGATATATTCTGTGTTATGCTGATATCACTGTCTTGGTTATTTTAACTTTAAAGAATGTTTTGAAATCAAGAAGTGTAGGTCCTCAAGCTTTGTTTTTCCAAAATTTTTTGGCTGTTCTGGGTCCTTTTGTTTGCATATAAATTTTAATGTCAGCCTGTCAGTTTCTAAAGACCTGCTAGGATTTTCATAGACATTTCATTCAATCTGTGGATTAATTTGTGGAGAATCCGCTCTTAAAAATATTGAGTCTTACAACCCATGAAAATGAAATAACTCTATTTATTTAGAAGTTCTTTAATTTCTGTGAAATGTTTTCTTTTTTTTTTTTTTTAGTGAACAAGTCATGTTAAAGTGGATTCCTGAATAGTTTTTTTCTGTTAATAACATTGTGAATGGAGCTGTTCTTTTAATTTCATTTTTGGATTATTTGTTCCTAGTATATTAAAATGCTATTGATTTTTATATATTATATCCTGTGATATTGATTACCTTATTATTTATCGATTCTAAAGAATTTTATACATATAGAATCGTGTTATCCACAAAAAAGACAGTTTTCTTTCTTGTCGATTTGTATACCTTTAGTATCTTTTTTTCTTTTTTTTGGAGAAGGCAATAGCACCCCACTCCAGTACTCTTGCTTGGAAAATCCCATGGGCAGAGGACCCTGGTGGGCTGCAGTCCATGGGGTCGCGAAAAGTCGGATACGACTAAGTGACTTCACTTTCACTTTTCACTTTCATGCATTGGAGAAGGAAATGGCAACCCACTCCAGTGTTCTTGCCTGGAGAATCCCAGGGATGGGGGAGCCTGGTGGGCTGCCGTCTATGGGGTCGCACAGAGTCGGATATGACTGAAGTGGCTTAGTAGTAGCAGTATCTTTTTTCTTTAATCTTTTTAAAATATCTTTTTCTTACATTGTTGTACTGGCTAGAACCTTTAGTACAAAGTTGCATAGAAGTGGTGAGTTCAGACATCTTTGCTTTATTCCCGTTCTTAGGAAAAACATTCCATCTTTCACATTTATCTTTCTTTATATATAATCTAAGCCATAGGATTCCCCTCCCCACCTCACCCCCACACTCACCCTTTATCAGCTTGAGGAAATTTCCCTTCTAGTCACAGTTTGTTGAGAGGTTTTATCACAGGTATTGGATTTTGTGGAATGACTCTGCTATATACATTGAGATGTTATGTAGTTTTGTCTTTTATTCTATTATTATTTTATTCTATTCCATTAATTAATTTTCAGTATTGAAACAACCTTGTCTTCCTGGGATAAATCCTATATGGTCCTGGTGTATAGTCTTGATTATATACTGCTGAATTAGGTTTGCTAAGTTTATGATAAAGATTTTTGTACTGTAATGGATATCGATTTGTAATTTTCTTTTGATCTTTGTCTAGTTTTGGCATCAGGTCTCATAGAATAAGTTGGGAAGAGTTAGATTCTGCTTTATATTCTTAAAAAGTTTGTGTCAGGTTGGTATTAAAGCTTTGAATGTTTCATAGAATTCCCCAGTAAAGCCATCTAGACCCGAGCTTTTCTTTGTGGGAAAAATTTTAATTACTGACAGTACTTTTATTTGTTTCTGAGTATTTTTATATTTTCTATTTCTTCTTGAGTTAATTGTGGTAATTTGTTTCTTTCTGTGAATTTGTTCAGTTTGTCTAAATTATATAGTTTGCATGAAGTTGTTTATAGTATCCTCTTATAATCCTTTTAATTTCTCTGGCATCAATGGTGATGTCATCTTTTTCATTCCTGACTTTGGAAATTAAGTATTTTGTCTTGTTTTGTTTTATCTTTATTTTGGTCAATCTAGGTAAAAGTTTATCAGTAAGACGCTTGGTCTCTTCATTTTCTATATTGTTTTTATGTTCCATTTCATTGAATTTTACTGTGATCTTTTTGGTTTTGGTTTAATTTGCTCACTCATAAGTTTCTTAAAGTGGAAGCTTAAATTGATTTGAGACCTTTCTTTTTTTTTAAATACAGGGGTTTAAAGTTGTGAATTTCCTTTTAAGCTATGCTTTATCTATATCCTAAGCATGTTGATTTCTTGTAGGTTTTTTCCATTCAGTTCAAAATATTTTCTAATTCCAGACATGTGTGTGTGTGTGTGTGTGTGTGTTTCTGATTTCCTTTCAGATTTCTTTGTTATTTAAATCCAGTGTTGGTATTTCCAAAATTACTCTCTGTCGTTGATTCCTAATCTAATTCTGCTATAATGAAAGATCATATTTTCCTTTCCAATTATCTTGAGATTTGTTATATTGCTTAGCATATGATTAAATGGAGAATTTTCATGTCTACCTGAAAAGAATGTATTCTGCTGATGTTAGATGCTGTGTTTTATAAATATCATTTTAATTATATAATTCATTTTCTATATTCCATTGGTTCTCTTTTTTCCATGAATTTTTGAGAGGAATATTTAAATTTTCAACTGTAATTGTTGAGTTACTCAGTTCTCCTTTCAATTCTGTCATTTTTGTTTTAGCATTTTGGAGACTCTTGTTCAGTGCATTCTCTCCTACCTTCATCCTGTTTTTATATTAAAATCTAAAGTGTGACCATTGTAGACAGCATATATGTTTTTTATACAATCTGATAATTTCTGCCTTTGATCTCTTTATCCCATTCACATTTAATGTAGTTATTGATATGGTTGTATTTACATCTTCCATTGTGCTATTTGTTTTCTATATGTCTTAGGAGTTTTTGTATTATTGTTCCTCTCTTCCTTCTTTTGTGTTAAACAGATACTTGTAGGAGGCCATTTTAATTCCTCTTTGATTTTTAAACTATATTTTTAAAAGACATTTTCTTAATAGTTGATTTAGGGGTTAAATTAAGCATTTTGTCTTATCAGAATCTACTTAATTGGCTTAATTCTAGGAAAATGTAGCTACTTTGATGCAATATAGCTCCATTTCTTCTCCAATAGTGTATTAATGACTAATTCTAGTAAAATATAACTGTGTGCTGTGCTTAGTCTCTCAGTCATGTCCAATTCTTATGACCACATAGACTGTAGCCTGCCAGGCACCTCTGGCCATGGGATTCTCCAGGCAAGAATACTAGAATGGGTTACCATTTCCTTCTCCAAGTAAAATATAGCTACTTTGATGCAGTATAGCTCCATTTTGTGGAGCTATAGTATTGACTTATTCTAGTTACTTTAATCCAGTATAGCTCCATTTCTTCTCCAACTTTTTGTTATTATTTTCACATGTTGCATTTATATTTTTATGAACCTAGAAATGCAGTGTTACAATGATTGCTTCATACAGTTGTAAGATCTTTAAAGAAATTAAGACAAGAAAGATAAATGTGTTTATATAGTTTTTTACTTATATATTTACCATTTCTAGTACTCTTTATTTCTTCCTGTCAATTTGAGTATTGTCCTGTGTCTTCTCCTTTCATCTGAGACAACTTCCGTTAACTATTTCTGCTAATAACACATATCCTCAATTGTTGTTTATCTGGGAATATCTTTATTTCACCTTTGTTTTTGTAAGATAGTGTTACTGAATAAAGAATTGTAAAAAGGTTTTTTCTTTCAGCACCTTGAATATGTTATTCCACTGCCTTCCGGCCTCTCTCATTTTTATGAAAAAGTCAGCATTAATCATGGAGAAGGAAATGGCAACCCACTCCAGTGTTGTTGCCTAGAGAATCCCAGGGACAGGGGAGACTGGTGGGCTGCCGTCTCTGGGGTCGCACAGAGTCGGACACGACTGAAGCGACTTAGCAGCAGCAGCAGCAGCAGCAGCATTAATCATATTGCTTTCCCTTGTATATGATTAGTCATTTTATCTTGCTGCTTTCAAGATGTTTTCTTTGTCTTTTAACAACTTGAATATGAGGTGTCTCTGTATGAATTTCTTTGTGCTTACCATACTTGGCATTGTTTGAACTTCTTGAATTAAAGGTTAATGTTTTTCATCAGATTGGGACATTGTCAACCATTATTTCTGCAAATATGTTTTCTTTGCCCTTTGTCTCTCTCCTTCTAAGCTTATTACATGTATGCTGATACTCTTTATATCCTACAGGATTCTGCGGCCCTGTTCATTTCTTTTTTCGTATTTTTTGTTCTCTGTATTCTTCAGACTGGATGATTTCTATAGATTTATCTTCAAGTTCTGACTTAGTTTGAGTCTTTTGACCTCAACCTGCTCTTGGGCTTAAGGAGTGAGTTTTAAAGTCTGAGTTATTGTACTTTCCAAGTCTATAATTTTTATATTTTAAATAGTTTCTCTTTCTATATTGAAATTCTCTTTGTTGTGTCATTGCCATCATATTTTCCTTTAATTCTTTAAATATAATTTCCTTTTATTCTTTTGACATATTTATAATAGCTGTTTTGAAGTCTTGTCTGCTAAATCCTATATCTGGGCCAATTCAGAGACATTTTCTATCTTTTTCCTTCATTATGGATTACATAATGTTTTTGTCAAATTTTTGACTTTTTAAAATAATATTTCCTACCAACTCTGCACTCTGATTATTTTTTCTTACTTGAGGATTATTTTTATTTATATTGTTTTATTTTCTTTTTTGGTTTTAATCTATGGACTGTTTCTGCCATATTGTCCAGCTGCTGATTTCTGTACTAAGAATTACACTGTGTCTGCATAACTTAGTTATTATTCAGTGATTAATCAGAGGTTGTGCCAAATACCGTGATCCAGTCTATGCTGATGGGGCTGTTTGTGTGTTGAAGAGCATATTCAATATTCCGGCAGTTTCAAGTCTTCTGCAATGAGTTTTAAAGCTTGGGTTATTGTACTTTCAAGTCTGTATCTACTT
Source organism: Neotragus pygmaeus (assembly GCA_006410875.1). Lineage (NCBI taxonomy): Eukaryota > Metazoa > Chordata > Mammalia > Artiodactyla > Bovidae > Neotragus > Neotragus pygmaeus. The sequence continues at coordinate 773,340 of SJYV01051198.1, forward strand.
AAACTTCCCTTTGGGCTCTCTTGGATCTCTCCTGTGGAATAGTCTCCTTGCCAATCTGGGATATATGAAGAGCTTATCTGGGCCTTCTTTGCCTCTCTTGTTTACGTTTTTTATATTCACTTTTTTGCTAGACCATCTGTCTACTCGTCACCCCTGCTAAGGCCACAATTTCAGACTAGCAAAGCTGGATACTTTCCCTGTTCATTCCCTACAGTTTGCTTTTTTTTTTTTTTAATAGACAGTATCACTTATATGGGTTTTTTTGGCTGCTTCTCCAAATCATGTCAACCCTCTCTGGCAATAAAGCTCCTGCTTGTCATGGAGCCACACCCTGCACTGACTGAGCTGTGGGGGAACAGGAGCAGCACTAAACAAGAGCACCACAGACTCCCACTGTGCTCATGCAGAACTTAGCAGTTTCTCGTGAAGACATGCTTCTCAGATTGTTGTTTGTGATTATTAGATGTCCAGGACCATGAAGTTATTGCTTTTGATAATTTTGGCCAACTTCATAATTATTTCTTAGAAGATTTGATGACTTACCTATTCTGTCATTACTGGAAGTCCTGTCTCCCTGGCAAGTTTAAAAATGGCATGTTCACCTAAAAAGGAACCATTCTATAGATCCTTTGTACCATTTTGGTACAAATTTTCAGTCTCTGGAAATCAGAACAGTTGTTAACCATACCATCCACCTTGCTGTACAATCTGTTATCTTAATCCTGTTTAAGGGATTTTATACTTCAACAATAATTTTTAGTAACTTTTTTGTGTACTCCCCTCTTTTGAAAACCACATAAGCAGCATCTGACTCTGAATTTAATGAAAGTTTATAAATAAGTTGCTTTACAATTTTCCTTTAATAGTGAAGATATATATATGTTATATTTTGTCTTTTCCATAATACAGAATGTTTAAATGGTTAACATTTGTGCTGCAGTATAGCTTTCTGGCTCATGAAAAATGAAAGCTATCAGCGATCTGGGCAATAAGATTCATCGCCAATAGTCACTAGCAACAGCACACAGCATTTTAATATCAGTGAGGTCCACAGCTAGCAGTAAGAGCTGGTGTAATTGAAAGACGTTTAGGTGCAATCATTCTGCTGTTTGTTCCTTGCCAGGTTCAACATGGGATTGTGTGAGTATTTGAAGAAAACAGCAATTTAAAAAAATCTTTGAAATGTAAAAAGGGTGGATGAGTGCTTAAATTTAAGATACGTTGTAATTTTTAAATCATGTGGCTCTAAAATAAAAGGGGTTTTATTTGTCTTGGTTGATTAAAGCTTTAGAAAAGCTACTCCTTGGTTACAAGTGAACCGATAATTCTGGTCTAATGTTGCCGTGGTAACAACTCATGCTGATATAATTGAGAACATCTTATACATCCTGGTTCGAACATTTTCTCCCTGCCATTTTGAGTTGTTCTAGTGGTATATGAAGGAGGCTAGAATAGCTTGAAAGAAATCAAATCTAGTTATACACATCTTTGGCATTGATCTGATGTTTACTAGTGATCTCTTGCACTGAACAGTTAAGCTTTGCTTCTAGAGGCTTTTCTTTTTAAAACAAAAGAAAGCTCTTTTCATTTTCTCTGTGCTGCATGCTCTAGTGTATGTGTTTACACCATCGGTTCTTCTACCTCTAGAGATTAGCATAACTCCCTTTGCTGTTGGATTGTTGTTTTGAGCAATATGTTTTGGAAAGGTTGATTTTCATCATGAGTGGTAAGTATGCTCTCTGAGACTCTGTAACTTTGTATTTTTAAAAAATATTTAACTGTAAGAGGGAAAAAAATGTTTTTTAGAGGGGTAATTGTAAAGCCAGAGCTACAATGAGTTACATTTTCTCTTGATGCTTTTTCATTTAGGGCTTACAGTAATTTGCCTTTTAAATCCATTAAGAACTGTGAACAATTAATACCACTATTAATAGTCAATACCAGGAATCAGTTTCTAGTCTATCTTATGGTTTAATTTATTATATTTACTAATATGTTGTTATTAATTGTGTTATGAATTAGTGAGTAAAAGATCCACTATGGTAAAAGGTATTTTTTTTTTAGTATCTAATCCTGAAAATAATTAAACTTCCCATTTATTGGCTTTGTCATTCTAATATTAATTTTTATCAATTTCTTTTTGGTTATATAAAAAATACTCAATCTTGAATAAGATGTTGCCAAATTTTTATTGATTTATTGGTTGCTTTTAACTGTAATTCATTGAGAAATAGGGATTTAATGATGAAGTAAATATATGCCTTTTGGTTTTGGAGGCTTGGTTAAAATTTTTAGGATAATTTTTGGGGAAATAATTTGTTAGAATAAGTACTTTTGGGATAATTTCTTTTTTGTTTTGCAACATGATTTATTTTTTTCTAAACATTTCTAAAAAATGTTTTTTGAGAAAATATACTACAGTATTGATATGTATTATTGTCCAATACNTTTTGGGGAAATAATTTGTTAGAATAAGTACTTTTGGGATAATTTCTTTTTTGTTTTGCAACATGATTTATTTTTTTCTAAACATTTCTAAAAAATGTTTTTTGAGAAAATATACTACAGTATATACTGCAGTTTATCAGAGGGTAAAAGCTGTTCACTTTAAGCCAAACCTGCAGCTAAAAATAGATACCCTGTTGTTAGAGTGAGTAATATTTGCTTGGAGCATAATTCATTAGCATCTTTTTGCTTAGCTAAAAAAAAAAGGATATTTATTAGGCTAGCCTTTGAATCGGATGCATGTTTAGGAAGGGTATTATATGGTTATTCATAACCATCTATAATTTATACTTAAAAGATTTGGATTGGAATTCAGAACCTGAGAGAGATGGATTTTTGCTGTGTAGTGGTAGAATTCAAAATAAGTGAACCTTTTCTTCCATAATTGGGGACCACCTTATTGTTGCAAATAAACATTTTTTTATCTTGCTGCTGTATAATATACACATCTTCAATGCTATTAGGTATTTACTTATAAAGTTATATTAGACATTAAAAGAACAGTTTTACATCCAGCATATTAAGAATTAATTGTTATTATTATCCTGTTATTTTTCTGTTAGATGTAGATGTTTCTGATCTAGTATGTTAAATTTGGGCTAATATTACAAAAGCCACATGTTAACATTTCTTAGGACTTCTTAGATATCAATCAGAACTGAATATACCTGGTTATCATACTTAAAATAATAGACTTCTTTAAATCCAGGCAGTGTGTTTTTCTCTTTGACAGTGTTTTAGAAGTTTTTCAGTTGAATGTGTTGGTTTTAGCTGAAGAAAATTGTTACTGCTTCTCTATTGCCTGACTTTTCTTTCAAGAAAGCTATGGATTTTTCAGATCAGATTTGATATACTTGATCATATTGGTCTGCCTTTATAGCCTTTTCTATCTCAGGAATTATAGTAGTGACAGCTAAACATTCTGACTTTTTCAGAATTGTCCAATTTCAACTAATTTTGTTCATAAGTGGTTAAATGCCATTGCAAAATACGGAAAATTTCAAGTGAAGCATGGTTTTATTTGTAAAAATAAGCAAGTGCCAGACCTTATTACCTCAGTCTTTAGCAATATATATATGTGATATTTATGTGTATGTAGTACTTTTCTAGTTAAAAGGAGATTTATTTTCTCCTTCCTTGAGTACTAAATATCAGCTTTGGAGGGGGGAATAGTTTTCTGTGGGAATCTATCTTTGGCCCTCTTTTAATGCTGCGTTCCCTCTGAAAGCTCTCACCCATGCTAGCATCTTCAGTAGTTACCTGAATGTTCAGTGCAAAGTGCATTTTCTCTTTCCATCCCGAGGATCTGCTCCTTTTTCACTCAATCTGATTTTTGTTAATGATCCCACTCCCCATGTAGGAACTTAAACAGAAACATTGTAGTAACTCTAAACATGTGTCTTACTCCCCAGACCTACACTCAGCCGTTAATTTCTATTGGTTCTACATTAGAAATGTCTCAAAAATCACTCAATTTCTGTATTATCACTGACACTAAGAATGCCTTTAGATCAGGAACTCTGTATATTTTCAATCTTATTGCAGTAACAACTTCACTGGTCTCAGCTTCCAATTTTATATCTCTCTAGACCATTTTCCATGCTGCCATTTTAAAATTGCAGATATGTCCATTTCTTAATCCAACATTTTCAGTTACTCCTTATTGTCTCTCAGATAAAGGCTAAACTCCTTAGTGGGGCATACAAGATCAGTGGCCTGCCTTTCTAACTTTATCTTCATCATTCTCATAAAATTCAGATCTAGTTATACTATACCATGTGTTATTCCTTGCTACGTTTCCATATTTATATCTTTTATCATAAAAATTCTGAAAACCAGCTATGCTTTTCAGTGCCTCCCTTATTGACTCTCTAGAGTTAGATGATTCCTCTGTACTCTCAAAGCAAACTTATAAACTATAACAATTACTTGTATTATACTGAATTTATGTATTTGAATATCAATTTACAATATCCATCCTTTGAACTTCTTAAGTCAGGGACAGTTCAGTGTTCATCCATGTGTTTACAGCTGTTACCTTGGTACCCCAAACATAGCAATGAATTTTTAAATTCATGTGCAATAAATGATTAAAACTTATCCATTTTTTACATATTTGAACACTTTTATTACATTATCAGTGAAGAATATCGGTCACGTGTTTTGATCTTTTTGGTTCATGTGCTTATTGGAACATAACTAGCATCATGATACCAAAATCTCAAATAAACTGTTTGCCCTGCTGTAGTTGAGGGCAAATCTCTGAAAAAAAAGTTTTGCTGTGTGCTTTGAATTACAGGAAAATTACAGATTTGCGCAAAAGCATTTGATTAATTCCCCTTTTTAGATATATACTTTCTAGATTGAAAATTTAATAACATAGTACTGGGGAAGCAGTATTTCAGTGGAGTTAAAGAAGGGTACTTGCCTGGAAATAAACAGTATTAGATTGAAGATCAGACACCAAAGGTAACAGTTTTCTTTTGAGTGGCTTGCCCTCATGGAAAAGAAAGAAAAATAGTTTCACTCTTATTAACTTGGATGGATAAGGATTTTAAAAAGAAAGACTGTGGGAGAGAGGAGTGAAAGATCAACATTGCTGATTTCTTTCATTCTAAAACAGTTAATAGTGGGGCAACTAGAAATTTGTTAGCCTACTCAAGTTGAGAAAAGTGACTTTTCTTCTTCCAGGCGTAACAGGGCTCTTACCTGATGTAGTGGGCATAACAACCAGTAAAGAACCATATAGTCTTGGCTCCATTCCCATTTTTGAAAGTTACTGGATTATTTAAATGATAATATAAATATGTATATGTATCAACTAAAAGATCTGAAAAGTTGATTTTAACATACCCAAATAGGAGACGTGAGGATCCAACTTTTTTTGTGGGGGGAGCATTTGTAAAGTTTTGAAAGGCTTCTCATTGTTCATGAATGAATAAACAAGAAATGCAACAGTGTGTAGCCTATAAAAGAGATAATGCTCAAGGATAAGTTCATAGCCTTCAAGACAAAGAGTTAGAAAATGTTTGTGGGGAGGATTTAAAATAAGAACTTATAATAGCATCTATGTGGAGTTCTTAAAAATTTCAAGTGAACATGGACTCTATACAATAAGATGTGAAAGATAGAAAGATGAAACAGGAGTTGGGGATGAGAGGAGAGCTGGGTGAGAGGCAGGAATAGGAAAGGAACAATAATGATATGGTAAGAGCAGATTATAAGAAACTGAACCTGGTCTTTGTAGACTATAAAACTGCATTAGAAGCAGTAAAGAGTAAAATAATCACTGCACAAAGGTGAATTAATGACGTAGAGAACTAACTTGATAAAACTTACCAGAATGTAGGGAAAATGGATAGGATAAAAATTTCGAGGTGAAAAGTATGTTAGATAAAGTAGGAAACTCTACAGATTGGATGGATGGCATTCCCTCAGAACAGATAATGATGAATAGAACAGAAATAATAATAAAAATTAGGATTTAGGAAAACTTAGTTGAAGAAAAACTTAAATGTATAACTTGAAGCTCATTGTTTGTTGACAAAGTTTAACAATAACACCTGCACCTAAATATATCCTGATGGGAGTTTTGAATTACATGGATAAAAATAATGAATTCCATAAACATCCAGGTCTCTTTGCATCTTACAATGTAACACATAGTTTGTCTTATAAAGAAAAAATTTCATAAATTGGAGACTGGATAATTTGAAAATTCTTCTAGACCAAATATTGACAAAGATACAAGAGCACATAGAAGAAAGTACTAAATAAAATATAACAAGCATCCCTTTCAAAGAATACCTGAACTTACAGGAATATAATAGAAATCCCCAGTGTGCAAAAAGTCAAATGGTGAGTGAAAAATCAGAGCTGTAATGGAGAGCATACTTTGACTACCCTGAGGAAATTTTTATACCTTGGTCACTAAGGGCTTTTGTTTTAAATAGCCTCACAGAGACAGAAGATGAGTTCTTTGATCCATTCAACTTGTGATATCTTAGATTCCTATACAAAGCCAGGATCCACAAAGGACCATAACCTTTGTGAAAGCATAGACTAAAAAATAAAATGCCTCCTCTGCCACAGGGTGAGAATACGGAAGCTTGCATTTCCTGGCTTGGGTTCCTGGGGAACTGGGAGGGCCGTGTGTGCATGTGTATGGGATTCTTCTCCTGAGAGTTTATAATCAACTGCTTCTCCTTCTGTAGATTTCATGTTTTAATCTGTATTAATTGTGTGGTTTAATAATTTTAAATAAAATACCTTATAGTAACAGTGTCAGGCTGGTAACATCTATCAGATGCCAGGCAGAAGCTAATATGAAACATATCCTCAAATCAAACCCTGTGATTTTCTCACAGATAAAGGCCAACTAAACTTTGAACTCACAATCCAAAATCAAAGTAGATACACAACAAACACACACGCAATCTACAGCAAAAGACAGTCAGCAGGTACTACAGCATTAGATCCTACCAAGAATGTCAGAGAATAGAATCTTCATGTTCAGACTACTGTTCAAAATTAATAACCACATAAAAAAGAAATATGAGGAAAAAATTATATATGCCTCCCACAGAGCTTCAAAATTCATAAAATTGACCCATTTAGAAGGAAAAATTATAACCGTGTAATATTTATAGATATATATAAAGAATTGTCACCCAGTAATTGGAGAGTACACAGAAATATTTAGAACACTTACAAAATTTGACTACATATATTTGAAATACTTTAAAGAACTGAGATAGTCTTTGGTCTCTGGGCTTCCCTGTTGGTTCAGATGGTAAAGAATATGCCTGCAATGCAGGAAACCTGGGTGCAATCCCTGGGTCAGGAAGATCCCCTGGAGAAGGGAATAGCAACCCACTGCAGCCATATATTATTATTATTATTCCTGCCTGGAGAATTCCATAGGCAGAGGAGCCTGGAGGACTATACTTCATAGGGTCTCAGTGGGTTGGACAATCCTAAGTGACTAACACTTTTACTTTTTCTTTCACTGTGGTCTCTGACTGCAAAGCAGTAGAGTTTAACCAATAATAAAAGACTAATTAAATAAGTAAACACAAATATTGTATTTGGGGATTTAAAAAATTCCAGTAACACACAGGTCAAGAAATAACTAATAAACTTAAAATTCAGTTATGCATCAGAACTTGTAGAGTACAGCTAAAGTGGATTTAGAGACAAATTTTTAAATGTGTATATTAGGAGAAGGGAAAGATATTTATGATATGAGTGTGCAAGTAAAGTTAGGGAAAACAGCATGGTTAATTAAAAGAAGAAAACTGATAGGGACATGAGCAAAAATCAGTGGAATAGAAAATAAAGATTCATCAGAGCCAAAGGTTAGTTCATGGAGAAGACTTTTTAAAAATTTGATTACAACCTATTTAAAAATTAATCATAGTTAAAATAAAAACTTAAAATTAGGACTGGACAGTTTTATAGTCAAGTTCAAAAAGAACAAAAATTTTGATCTTGTATGAAACTTTTCAAAGAATTAAAGAGGATATATTCTTAATTTCTTAAATCTGTGTATTCTAGTATAACTTTACAAGTAAAGTATGGGAAAGAAATCAATTAGAAACATGTTCTCTGAAGTTAGTAACAGGAATAGGATTCTCATTGTCTGTATAGTGTTACACTGTGACTCATAACTTGAACAGTAAGACAAAATGTTGGAGGAAACCAAAGTATCATTATTCATAGATATGTGATTATCTACATAAAAAATTCAAGAAACTCTACAAATGTTACTTTAGATTTGATGAGAGTCTGCCATGTAATAAGACCAGTATATAAACATCAATTGTGTATTATACATCAGCAACAAACAAATGGTAATTTTTTTTTTAATCTCCTTTTTACAATAACCACCAGAGCTCTAAAGACCTTAGGAATAAATCTAATTAGAGAATAATAAGACCTTTAAGAGAAAAATTATAAAATTCTATGAGATACTTACAGTCTTTAACAAGCAGTTATAATTTCATACCCACTAGATTATCAAAAATTAGAAAAAACAGTAACGCATTTTGTTGAGGTATGGATCATCAAGAATATGGTGGTAACATAAACTGGTACAACCATTTATTGAACCATTTATTATTATCTAGTTTAGTTGAAAACGTGCATACCATATCAGCTAGGAGTCCACTCCTAGCTCTATATTGTCCAGCAACAAGACAAAATATTTGAATTCAGAACCAAATGTAAAATCTTTAGCATATATTGTGGTAGGTATAATATCCTCTGAGAAAAAGCCTCAGTAAACAGTTAAGCAAGTAAAGTGCATTTCAAAAATTTTCTGGGTCATTTGTTTTATGACTATAAATTTAGTGATATTTATTATTACAAAAGCCTATCGGGAACATCTTCAGTCAAACATGGTTTGGATGGTTAGAAAATCCACAGCATTCCTAGATAGAAAGTTGGGAGAGAAAGCATATGTGTGTGATTAGTAGTGAATTAGTACACTGTGTGGATTCCTAGTGTATCCATCTGCCCATAATTGATAAATAGATACTAGTCAAGTAAGTTAGTATGTGTGTCTATAGTTTGATCATTTATATTTGTCTCATCGAAAGTTTTAAATTTTTTTAGCCGTGTAGTGAAAGAATGAGTCAATTATAATGTTCACTTGTAACCAAGACTTGATAAAGAATTAACTAATAAAAGTCATAAGGAGAGGACAGAACAGTAAAAATTAGTATTGCAACACAAAGTATAGCCTTTATTGCCTATTAAATTTCCAGCCACTCATCCATGTGTGACTTTGTGCAAGACTAATTAATATCTTAGAAAACAAAAGTAGGCATGGTCTCATCCACTGAACTGCACAAATACAGTTGTAGTAGTTAGAGTTGTTTTTTATATCCACGCTCATTTTAAGGTTACAGTGAATTTGCTTTGAATAAACATGTTTGAATATGGTGAAGCAACGTGTCTCTTCAGCGAAGTGAACACAATTTCTTTTCAGATTAAAAGGACAGAAACATGGTATTTCATTAATATATTTGCAGAGTAGGGTTTTAACTGGTTTTAAAAAATACGTATCCAAAGAATTAATTGTAATCATTGTATAAAACATTTTTGAATATATGTTTTTCATTCTGTTCCTATTTGTGAATATCTAATGAACATACATGGATTGATAACTTCTTGTGTATATGTTATTTTATGTGTTATTTAATCTGTTCAATTTATTCTTTTTGATCAAGCACGCAAATCATCAGAAGCATCTGGTAGGAATCCAATTTTTACAGAATAATTCTGTTGGTTTATTGCTCTAAGTTAGATTTTTATGAGGTATTTTGTGACTAGAATATTTTATATATTAGCTTACTGAAATTTTTTGTACAGCATGTATGTGTGTGGGGGGTATACTTAAAAATAACAGATACAAAGCTCTAAAGAGGTGGGTGTTTGAAGTAGTGATGGAAAAAGACAAACTATTGCAGTTTATTTGATTTATACTTCCTCGAGGTTTTGAAAGGGATTGTACTGTTATTTGTTGATAAAACTTGGTATTTTCATAGGTAGTTTACCTTCATTTCCATTCTATTTTGTGCTTTCTGACATACACTGAATAACTCAAATAGAATAATGCTTTTATTTAGGTAACGAATGAAAATGAAAATAATTTAATTATAAAGAGATTAGGGAGGGAGGTCCATGAATTATAATTTGCTCAGTAAAAAAATTTTTAACTTATTACAAGAAAAGATACTAGTAAGAAACAATTGCTTACATTACCAAATACTTAGTCTTTCCCTAATAGAAAATTTTAGAGGGACTGCTCCTTCTCTAAAATGTATGCCATCGATTTAAAATATTCAGACCTCCAATCTCCACTGGTATTCCTGCTTACTCTATCTGGTTCCCCTCATTCTTTAGCAAGATATCTTCCCTCCTGTTTCCCAGAAGTACAGTATAGCAGTTGTTAATAACAGTTTATTCCCGTTCCTTCCCACACATTGTAAAGTGTTGCTTTGGTGAACCTGCCTGATGGGGCACTTTCTTGCTACGCATTCACCTGCCACTGCTTCTGTGCACCTTTACCCTGTTCTCAAGTCTATTGCCATTTCCTGAGTAAACCATGCTCTTTCCTCCATGCCTTTTATTCAAGATCATCGCAGCCTGTCCTTCTCCTCAACTTTATTTGCCAGAGGAACTGTTTATCCTTCAAGATTCAGCACAAATGCCACATCATCTTTTATGACTTAACTTACTACCCAAGAATTTCCTCTTTTGCACTAGACTAGCACCTATAGATTTCTTAGTTGTAATCCTTGTCACATTCCAGTACAGTGGTTCATCAGTCTACCCTTTAGCTTCTCATCTGCTTAATAGTAGCGATATGTTTATGCTTTATTGTGTTCCCCAATTGTAACTCAGTTTCTGGTACCATTGAACAATGGTCTACAGATGTTAACAAGATGGTTAAAACAGCACCACTGAAGACACTGTTTGTCTGGAAGACATTATTTGTCTCTCAGAAGGGACTTAATGAAGTATTACATTTCAGAGTGTCTTTTCCTAAAGTTTTAAATAAAGAACAAAAGTCCAGAGATAGCACTGCAGTGGTTACAGGATGTATATTTAGAGTTAAATTTTTAGTTGTGATCTTAAGGAAAATTAGAAAATTAGTATTGATGTTGGCACTAAACAGTAATTATTGATTTTATTTCCTTACCATTTAATCCTAAAATATTCTATTTGAATATATTCAGTCAAATAATTGTTTCTACATTAATGTTTTATTCTGTATAAAATATTCTGTATAGGTGATTGTGTATAGGTGATTTGTATTGTGTATAGGCAATTTCATGCTAATATGCTGTCCTGTAAGTGTCATTTAATCATTGTTTATTTTTCGGATACAAGCTTGCTCATCTTCAGAAGTATCTGGTAGGCAACTACTTTTAATAAAACAAATGTTACCTTTCAAGACTTTTTATTTGGTTGTTTGCAAGTCGTTATGCTGTTAAGAAAGTTATATTTTTATAAAATATTCTGAGTTAATAAAATATTTTAGTTGATGAAAGAAATGGCTTATTTAGTTTTGTGTTGAGTTTTGTCTATAGAAATGATTTATATTACAGTTTCTTATATTTTAGAAACAACATATAGTGCTGTGAAATAGTGTACATGGTACACTTTATATAGAAGGTAGCACAAAACTGACAAGCACACACCACTTAAATTAAATAACCCAGGTTAATGAAAGGTTTTTGGAAGATAATTATGCTATTGTAAATTTTGAAAAAAAAAAAAAACAGCTAATATTTTAATTGGGTATATACCCTAGGAAGTTTATATTCTATTTTGTCCTATTTTCTGTTTCTGTTCTATTTTCTGACATACATTAAAAGAAGTTAAATAAAATTGTCTTTTTACTGTAAAAGAGGGAGGTGACATTTATCTCATTACAAAGAAAACTGGAGAATTCACTATCTGGAGTAGTTGTAATTTGTACCATAATAGATTTCTAAACCTTTCTTATAAAATGTGAATGATAACCTCCTTTAAATGTTGCATAACAGCATACTGTAACTAACAACATGCTCTTTTTATAATAGGTAGCAATCTAGAATCTAGCAGCAACACAGAACCAAAAACTGCCTAATAAATAAATATACTACCTATAATTAGTGAAACATTGCAGAATTATCTGAACAACATAAAATATTTCACTTGATTTTAATAACACAGAATATTCCATACTTAAATTTTTAATAAATTTTCCTAATGTTTAAAATGAACTCAAATTTTTAACAATATCCTATGTGTAAATATATTCAAAAATACTTTGAGGGTAGTAAGAATTAAGTTTTTTTTAATGTACTTGTGGATGTTCATAAAAATTATCACTTTCTTCATTTCATGAATAGGGGTAAATATTTCTACAGATCAACCCTAAGTGAACATATATATTCATTTGGCATGCTCACTTCTTAAACTGAAGAGAAAAACTTTATTTGGAAAATAAATATAATTGAAGTATATACTTCTGGGAAGAAATTGAGTTAATTTTTGGTGTCTTCATTTTTTTCGCGTCTAGCTTGTGCCATTATTGACCATTCCCAGGTAGGTCAGGTGGTAAAAAAATCCACCTGCAATGCAGGAAGCCCCAGTTCGATTCCTGGGTCAGGAAGTTCCCCAGAGAAGGGATAGGATGCTACTGCTACTGCTGTTAAGTCGCTTCAGTCGTGTCCGACTCTGTGTGACCCCAGAGACGGCAGCTCACCAGGCTCCGCCGTCCCTGCGATTCTCCAGGCAGGGGATAGGCTATCTACTCCAGTATTCTTGGGCTTCTCTGGTGGCTCAGACCATAATGAATCCACGTGCAATGCGAGAGAATTGGATTCAATCTCTCCATCAGGAAGATCCTCTGGAGGAGGGCCTGGCAACCTACTCCAGTATTCTTGCCTAGAGAATCCCCATGGACAGTAGCCAGCAAGGCTCCTCTGTCCATGGGGTTGCAAAGAGTTGGACACGACTAAGCACAGCACACAGAACAAAATATGTTTGCAGAAAAATCCTTTGTTGAGATGATTTTTCCTAAGAGCTAGGAATCACTGTGTTTTTAAATAGGTATTTATGATTACTAAGAAGTATTAGAACCAATTTTACAGCGCATACGTATGTCGTGTTATCACTTCAGTTGTGTCTGACTCTTTGTGACCCTGTGGACCTCAGCCCTCCAGGCTTCTCTGTCCATGGCATTCTCCAGGTAAGAATACTGGAGTGGGTTGCTATGCCCACCTCTAAGGGATCTTTCCAACCCAGGGATTGAACCCACGTCTCTTGTGTCTCCTGTATTGGCAGGCAGATTCTTTTCTACTGCACCACCTGGGAAGCCCATAAGCCATATCTACATTTAAACTTAATTAAATCATTGTGATATCCTGCTACAGCCACAGGCTTTGGAGCTCAACACATGTGAGAGCTTCCCCAGTGGAGCTAATGGTAAAGAATCCACCTACCAATACCAGGAGACACAAGAGATGTAGGTTTGATCCTAGGGGTTGAGAAACTCCTTTGGGGTAAGAAATGGCAACCCACTCCAGTATCCCCTGGAGAAGGGTTACGCTACCCACTCCAGTATTCTTGGTCTTCCCTTGTGGCTCAGCTGGTGAAGAATCTGCCTGCAATGCAGGAGTCCAGGGTTCAATCCCTGGGTTGGGAAGATTCCCTGGAGAAGGGAAAGGCTACCCACTCCAGTATTCTGGCCTGGAGAATTCCATGGACTGTACAGTCCACAGGGTCTCAAAGAGTCAGACACGACTGAGTGACTTTCACTTTTCATTATTCTTGCCTGTAAAGTCTCATGGACAGAGGNGTAGGGAAGAGACAAGGGATATCAAAATGTCTTGTAATGTGATTATAAACAAAGTATGCTATTTCCTTGAGTTGGATGATACCAAATATAACTTAGTTCAAAACTTCATAAACAATATAAGTAAAGCCAATAGTGGGAAACTCATTCATTAACTGGAAGTGACACTTTTAATGACCTTAACATTGGTGTTAGCTTTGTGAGGAAAAGAAAGCAGAGTGTTAGAAGGCAGTTCAAAGCATACATTTCATATCCATAGGATATTCCCACTGTATCACAAGAACTCTGAGGTTTTTCAGATTTATATTAACATGTTTTCTGTGTATTTCCAAAGAGAAGCAAATATCTATTCTGTGTCATCTACAGTAAGCTGTGTGACAACCATCTATATGTATATGTTCCAAGAAGACAGTCTGCCAGGAAATGCAAGGAAGAAAATTGTCATTTGTTCTATACTCTGACCATAACCCTCCTCCCAAATTGGCAATTTCTGTTCCTGTTCCAGGGAAGACCATTCAGTTCACTGAAGAACCTAGAGACCCAGGGAAGGGAGATATGACAGTGAAGTTGCCTGAACCTTCTCTTTAGTGGAGCAAATTTGCAAAACTCCTCGCACCGAGCACTAGATGTGAGCAAGTTTTCCAGGAGTCTCAAGTTATACACGTGCTTCTCTTGCAAGACAAAGCTAGTCTTCTCGGATGCATCTGAAGAAACGCAGAATATAGGGCTCTATCCTAGACCACTTCCTAAAAGCAACAGGGGTTTGAATTCAAATCTGTAGCAATTAAAATTATTTCCCCAATTTTGTTTGGAACCAGATAATATAAACATCTCTGCCAGGTAGTCTCAAGGAATTTCAGGGCTTTCATTTTCTTCATTTACTAGAGAGCACTAACTTATCATAACCTGTACCCCCTTATCACTTCTGATGATTTTTAACTTCCTAGAGCAGATAACTGAAGTTTAAGCCATTATAGTGTTCATATGATCTGTTAGCATTGCCTATAATGTAAAATACAAACNTTCATTTACTAGAGAGCACTAACTTATCATAACCTGTACCCCCTTATCACTTCTGATGATTTTTAACTTCCTAGAGCAGATAACTGAAGTTTAAGCCATTATAGTGTTCATATGATCTGTTAGCATTGCCTATAATGTAAAATACAAACTGTACAGTTGCTGCTAAGATATTAAGAAATACCTATTTATTATGGGCAAGAATTGAGCGTTAGAAGGCACCTGGAGCTTTCAAGGAAAACACACACAAGGGGCTTGATAGGGTAAACAGGCTCCCATGAAAGTCTAAATCATTGAATCCTGTCGTCTCTCCTGTAAATATTTTCCTTCAGGCCACAACCTCTCAAGTAACCACATTGTCTGGAAGCTGAAATATTTATGTAAGACTAATTTAAGAATTGATTTCTTTGATCTATACTTGTTTTCTATCCAACAGACATAGTTTTCAAATAGTCTTACCTAGTTGCCTATCTCCCATGAAGCTTGTTTGCTTCAAAATATAATAGATTTTCTTAAGCTTCTGAAAACCAAATTGGTCTTTTTCTTTATTAAATTACCCCAGAAGCTCAAAGGGATGTGAACAATGAATTGAAATCCTAAGTACTAGACATCAATTTTTTTCCATTTCACCCAAGCCTGAANTATTCCTAACATAAAAATCCTTTTCAAATATTTTTTTCACTAAAAAATATTTAATTCTAGATAAAATGTTATGTTTTAAGAAGATGCTGTCATTACCAAGATGTAGAGCATGAGCCATAATTTAAAACACAGTCGCTCTGATGATTAAAAGAAGTTAGATATTGTCTAATTTGAAACATTAAGGGAGGTGAGGAAGATGTCATATTTGTATGAAAAGCAATGACTGGCAGAAAGAGATAGTCTGTTGTCTATTAATAATGTTTATTTTCATTATTAATTTGGGAATTTTATTAAACATTTCAATCCATGGTTGATAAAACCAAAAATTAAATATTACAATCCATAAAATTAATTAATTCAAACAGAATTATAAGGACTTTTTCTTTCTGTATTCATACAGAATCTCACAGCAATTTAAAATTGAGAAATAAGAATGAATACAAGGTTGTTTTTTTTTTTCAAGTTTTATAAATAAAAACTTTGAGTTACTTGCTTTCTCCTTAATGGTTTACTAAGAAGCTCTGAGCAAAGGCAAGGTTTGATTTACAAAAGATTAAGTTCAACTACAGTGCATTCCAGTAGCAATTCAAATTCCTTACTTATAAAAAACCATATTGCATCATATATTTCTCAAGCTTAATGCTATACAGACTGGTCCTTGGAATTATTTTTTCCAAGATTTTCATGAAGATGTTTATAATGAAAACCTATTAAACAAATGGGTCAACAATTACTATTTGATGCTATTAAGCACATAATTTGTTCCCTGTAATCTTTTTTCTGTTGTGGCAGCAACAAATTCAGTAGATTGATGCCTCCAATTTTTTGATTCTGTATTATAGTTAAAGCCAAACAAAGACATTTTGCTTGTAACAAAGCATCTATTCAAGTAGAAAAAGAGACTGATTATTGTTCTGGGATTCCAGCTTTTGGTTATCTTTGTGGGAGTGAGGAATTCTTTTTACCTTATTGTTACTTTTTAAGGTAATACAGGGTTATTATCACATCAGAGAGAGAAAATTATTTGGATCTCTCATGCGGTTATTATCTAGTTTATATAAGGATAAAAAGACATAGCAAGGATAGTAAGACAGTGCTTTCTTCAGAGGTAACTGGTGAAATGACTGATGCTCAGATTATCTATTCATTACAATTTTTTTGCAAATGCTGTGTGGCTTCCATGATTGCATACTTCTGGTCACTTTGTAATTATCAAAATATGTATCTAATTTATTATAAATCCAGTACTATGAATTCATATCAGAATGTGACCTTTTATATTTCAACTGAGGGTCTTATTTCGTCACATTACTATTACTCTTTGTTTACGATATAAGTCTCTCCCCAAATGTAAGATCCTGTCTTATTCAAAGGGAAAAACAGAATCAATAAACTGGAATTTCTGTAGTCTTTTTATATTGTTTTTAAATGGATAGTTGTAAATTATCTATTCTGAAATATATTATTAAGTCTTATTATAGTTATCATATTCTTCATGAATATTTCTAATTATAAATTTTATTTTTTCCTGTATATTTAGAATAATGCTGGGCTGGAGGATTTTGAAAGGAAAAAAACCCTTGGAACAGGTTCATTTGGAAGAGTCATGTTGGTGAAACACAAAGCCACTGAACAGTATTATGCCATGAAGATCTTAGATAAGCAGAAGGTTAGTGTATTCATTAGTCTGGTTTGCTTTTGGAATTTTTAACAATTTTTTAAATTTTAAATTGAAATACAGTGCTATTACAATGTTGTGTTAACTTCAGTTATACAGCATAGTGATTCAGTTTTATATGTTATATATATATTTTTTTCTTTTTTAGATTCTTTTCCATTACAGGTTATTACAAGATATTGAGTATAGTTTCTTGTACTATACAGATTCTTGTGGTAATCTATTTTATATTTATTAGTGTATATTTTTTAATCCCAAACTCTCAGTTTATCCCCCAGCTTTCCCCCTTGGTAACCATAAGTTTTTTTCCTATTTGCATTCTATGTCTGTGAGCCTGTTTCTGTTTTGTAAATAAATTCATTTGTATTATGTTTTTAGATTTCACAAGTGGTATAATGTGATATTTGTCTTTCTCTACCTTGCCTACTTCACTTAGTATGATAACCTCTAGGCAGAGCACTCTTTAACAGAAATTACATTAATATTTTTTGGCTCCATCTCTTGGAGTATTGGAAATAAAGACAAAAATAAACAACTGGGACTTATTTAAAGCTTTTGTACAGCAAAGGAAACCATAAACAAAATAAAAAGACAACCTACAAAGTGGTAGAAAATATTTGCAAATGATGTTTGACTGCCAAAAGATTACTTTCTAAAATATACAAGTAGCTTATACAGCTCAATATATATATATATATATATATATATATATAATCCTATCAAAAATGGGTGGAAATGTAAATAGATATTTCTCAAAAGAAGATATACAGATAGCCAATAGGCATGTGAAAGGATACTCAGTATTTATAATTACATATTAGAGAAATACAAATAAAAACTGCAATGAGGTATCACCTTACACTGGTCAGAATGACCATAATCAAAAGTCTACAAATAATAAATGCTAGAGAAGATGTGGAGAAAAAGAATCCTGCTACATTGTTGATGCAGCCATTATGTGTAGAACAGTATTAAGGTTCCTTAAAAAACTAAAAATGGAGATTCCATATGATCCTGCAATCCTACTCCTGGGTATATATCCAGAGGAAACCATAATTTGAAAAGGCAGATGCACCCTAATGTTCTTTGCAGCACTATTTACAGTAGCCAAGAAATAGAAGCAACCTAAATGTCCATCAGCAGATGAATAGATAAAGATGTGGTGTATATGTACAAGATGGGAAATTTACTCAGCCATAAAAGTCATGAAATAATGCCATTTGCAGAATCTGAGTCTAGGATGGACCTAGAGATTATCATACTAGTGAAATAAGTCAAACAGAGAAAGAAATATTACGTGATATTGTTTATATATGGAATATAAAGCAATGATATTACTGTATTAATTGTTATTTACCTGAAGAGTAAATTTCAGTTTTATCAGCTGAATTACTAAACACATGCAATAGAATAACTTACCTTGACGCCAGGCTTCAACAGTATGTGAACTGTGAACTTCCAGAAATTCAAACTGGATTTAGAAAAGGCAGAGGAACCAGACCAAATTGCCAACATCCGCTGGATCATCGAAAAAGCAAGAGAGTTCCAGAAAAATATCTACTTCTGCTTTAGTGACTAAAGCCAAAGCCTTTGACTGTGTGGATCACAACAAACTATGGAAAATTCTTAAAGAGATGGGAATGCCAGACCACCTTACATGCCTCCTGAGAAACCAGTGTGCAGGTCAAGAAGCAACAGTTAGAACTAGACATGGAACAACAGGCTGTTTGCAAATCGGGAATGGAGTATGTCAAAGCTGTATATTGTCATCCTGCTTATTTAACTTATATGCAGAGTACATCATGAGAAATGCTGGTGTGGATAAAGCACAAGCTGGAATTAAGATTGCCCGGAGAAATATCAATAACCTCAGATATGCAGATGACACCACCCTTATGGCAGAAAGTGAAGAACTAAAGAGCCTCTTGATCAAAGTGAAAGAGGAGAGTGAAAACGTTGGCTTAAAACTCAACATTCAGAAAATGAAGATCATGACATCTGGTCCCATCACTTCATGGGAAATAGATGGGGAAACAGTGGAAACAGTGACAGGCTTTATTTTGGGGGGCTCCAAAATCACTGCAGATGGTGACTGTGGCCATGAAATTAAAAGACACTTGCTCCTTGGAAGAAAAGTTATGACCAACCTGGACAGCATATTAAAAAGCAGAGACATTACTTTGCCGACAAAGGTCCATCTAGTCAAAGCTACGGCTTTTCCAGTAGTTGTGTATGGATGTGAGAGTTGGACTGTAAAGAAAGCTGATCACCGAAGAATTGTTGCTTTTGAACTGTGGTGTTGGAGAAGCCTCTTGAGAGTCCCTTGTACAACAAGGAGATCCAACCAGTCCATCCTAAAGGAAATCAGTCCTGAATACTCATTGGAAGGATTGATGCTGAAGCTGAAACTCCAATACTCTGGCCACCCAATGCAAAGAACTGACTCATTTGAAAGGACCCTGATGCTGGGAAGGATTGAAGGCAGGAGGAGAAGGGGTCGACAGAGAATGAGATGGTTGGATGGCATCACCGACTCAATGGACATGAGTTTGAATAAGCTCCGGGAGTTGGTAATGGACAAGGAGGCCTGGCGTGCTACAGTCCATGGGGTCACAGAGTTGGACATGACTGAGCAACTGAACTGAACTGACACCTTCAGATGATTTTATTGTCACATTTAATTTGCATTCCTATTACCACACAAAGGTAATAGTTTTAGTGTATGCAGATTGTATTGCTGATCCTGTTCACACTGTTCACTGAACTCAGGGTCAGCAAGGCTTTAGCTAAGAGGCTGGAAGAAGACACGAGGAGCTGTAAGAATTGCAGACACATTTATTCTCTCCTGGCTCACACAGTGGCCATAACACAGCCTCTCCTCTGCCTGACGCAGCAGCCATAGCAGCAGCCACAACATAACCATAATGTAGCCAGAACATAATCTCACATAACATAATCATGATGCTGCTCCAGAGTAGCCCCAAAGCAGCAGCAGCCAGCACTTTCATGTGAAGCTCATACAGGCATACCGCACAAAATTGCTGGTGACCAAGCAAGTATCTTATAACATGTGTGAGCAGTGCTATAAGTGATCTCAGCTGTTATTTAATGGTGCAGAGTCATTGTTTACAGATCATAGGGCGAGAGAGCTAGAGAGCATGGGGGTGAGAGAGCCTGACTGATGCCATCTTATTCATTTCCCCACAGGGATACATTATTATTTCAATAATAATTATACATAATAGGTTTGTATATATTTTCTAACAAAATACTGAATTCTATGTGTAAAGAACAAGCATCTCTATTATATTTTGTCTTGTGGAGAAATTCAGGGATGAATTACTTGATTCTTAGATTGAGGTAACAGAAATTTAGTGATTTATGACTTATTTTAATTGACAGTTGAAGCCTTGTTGTTTAACATGATTGTTTAATTTAAAATGTAAGTTAAGCAGGGAAAAATTTGAAAACCTGTATACTGAAACAGATATCAAGTCTTTATATTGTACATGTCAAACTAATAATGTTATATATCAGTTATAGCTCAAAAAATAATTAAAAATTAAATTTGAATATTTATAATATATTGCTACTACCTAATGAATTCAAAGGGCTTCCCAAGTGGCTAAGTAGTAAAGAATCTGCCTGAGATGCAGGAGATGTTGGTTCCTATATCCCTAGTATAGGAATATCCCCTGCAATAGGAAATAACAATCCTCTGCAGTATTATTGCCTGGAAAATTCCATGGACAGAGGAGCCTAGTGGGCCACAGTCCATGAGATTGCAAAGAGTTGGACATGACTGAGCACACACAAATGAATCAGAATGTCTGAATTATTCATGCTTTAAATATTAAGCTTCTGTTTTTCTGGTAATCATGATTGAAGGAAGTAAAACAAAAATGGCAAATCTTGATTTGTTATCTTACAGACATTATATACCCAAGAATGATATTTTGGCTTATTGGAGTATAGATAGGAAAATGTGGAGGAAACAGTACTTAGCTAGTAATCAGTGTTTTAGATGATGGCTAAAACCAGTAGTATTCAATAGAAATACAATGTGAGGCACATATGTCATTTTAAGGTTTTTAGTAGCTCCATTTTTTAAAAAGTAAAAATTGATCTTAATTAATAGAACTTTATTTAGCCTGAGGTATCTAAAATATTATCATGGCCATATGTAATTAACATAAAAATTACTAAGGTGTTTCGTATTCTTTTTTTTCATATCAAGTTCCAAAATCTGATGTTTATTTTACACTAACAGTACATTTCCCTTCAACTTGGCACCTTTCAAGTGTTAAATAACCTCATGTGGCTAGTGGCTACCATGTTGGACAGCACAACATTAGACTGGTTTGAGGTTTCAGTCCAACCTCTACTTTAAAACAAAAACAAAACTAACTTCTAACATGAAAAGGAATAATGATTTAAGTCTCTAAAATTAAATACAGTCATACACACATTTGTGCATCTTTGTCTACTGCCCTCTTTCACATCTCTTTTCTAGCTATGCTTCTTGAAAAAATAGTTTAATCACCCTGCCCACTAACCCACTTCCTTTTAATCTTTAACCCCCAACAATTTAGCTGCCTCCTTGTTTATCTCCTACTTCTTGCTACTCTGCTGAAATAACATTACCATGGGTCACCAATCCAGTGACTTAATCACCAAGTCCAGTGGACTCTTTTTGCTCATCTTATGGGACATTTTTAGAGCCTATAACTATACAGCCTGCTCTCTTAAAACTGTCTTGTCCCTGGACTTCTGAAACCCCATTCTCCTGATTATACTGTTTTCTCTCTGGGCTCTTCTTTTTCATGTGCTTTTTCATATTTTGTTCTATTTTTTTTTCTTCTCTCTTATCTGTAAAGATTGCTAATCTCAATCTCTGGACTATCCACTCTTTCTATTTCATGTTCTGTATGTTTTCCCTGTGTACTATTGTCCAAGCTTCAACTCATCCTTGAACTTTCTGCTCCTGATTTGTACAATCTGAGCATGGAGCTCTTAGAGATCTCAACTACTTCTTAACCTAATTATCTAGATGAGATAATTGGATCTGAGAAAGGATAAGTGACTAGTATACTTGCATTGCTAGCACAACAACAAAATGTTTCAAATTTGTTTGTTTGAAGCATAATAGACCTAAAATACTATATTAGTTATAAGTGTACAACATAATGATTTGATATTTGTATACATTATAAAATGATCTAATTACCATCTGCACAAAGTTATCATAATATTATTGATTATAGGTGGCTCAGTGGTAAAGAATCCACCTGCCAATGCAGAAGACACAGGTTCAATCCCTGGCTCAGAAAGATCCCCTAGAGGAGGAAATGATAACCTGCTCTAGTATTATTGCCTGGAAAATCCCATGGGCAGAGGAGCCTGGTGGGCTACAGTCCATGGGGTCGCAAAGATCTGGACACAATTGACCAACCAAGCGCAGCACAATGATCACATTTTCCCTATGGTGTACTTTATACCTGTGACTCATTTATTTTATAACTCTTTCTTTTGTAAGCTCTTAAAGTTTGTATCTCTTAATCTCCCTTACCTGTATCACTCATCCACCAAACCCCCTCCACTCTGAGTTCTCTGTATCTATGAGTCTGTTTCTGTTTTGTTATGTTTGTTCATTTGTTTTTTAGATTCAACATATAAGAGACATCATAATGGTATTTTTCTTTGTCTGTCTGACTTATTTTACTAAGCATAATACCCTCATACCCTCTAAGTCCACCTATGTTGTCACAAATGGCAAGATTTCCTTCTTTTTTTATGGCTGAGTCAATCTCATTTTATTCCATCTTCTTTAATAATCCATCTATTAATGGACACTTAGGTTACTTCCATATTTTGGCCATTATAAATAACACTGCAGTTAGCATAGAGGTACATATATCTTTTTGAATTAGTGTTTTTGTGTTCTTTAGAAAAATACTCTGAAATGGAATTGCTGGATCATGTAATAGTTCTAATTTTTTGTGGAACCCCATTACTGTTTTCCATAGTGACTTTACCAATTTATCTTCCCATCAGCAGTACAGGTGGGTTCCATTTTCTCCACATCCTTGCCAACAGTTGTTATTTGTGTCTTTTTGATAATAGCCATTCTAATAGGTATATGGTGTTAGCTCATTGTGATTGTGATTTGAATTTCCTTTGGGGGCTCCAAAATCACTGCAGATGGTGACTGCAGCCATGAAGTCGGAAGACACTTGCTCCTTGGAAGAAAAGTTGTGACCAACCTAGATAGTATATTGAAAACCAGAGATATTACTTTGCCAACAAAGGTCTGTCTAGTCAAGGCTATGGTTTTTCCAGTAGTCAAGTATGGATAAGAGAGTTGGACTGGGAAGAAAGCTGAGCACTGAAGAATTGATGCTTTTGAACTGTGGTGTTGGAGAAGACTCTTGAGAGTCCCTTGGACTGCAAGGAGATCCAACCAGTCCATCCTAAAGGAGATCAGTCCTGGAAGTTCATTGGAAGGACTGATGCTGAAGCTGAAACTCCAATACTTTGGCCATCTCATGTGAAGAATTGACTTATTGGAAAAGACCCTGATGCTGGGAGGGATTGGGGGCAGGAGGAGAAGGGGACGACAGAGGATGAGATGGTTGGATGGTATCACCGACTCGATGCACATGAGCTTGAGTGAACTCTGGGAGTTGGTGATGGACAGGGTGGCCTGGTGTGCTGTGATTCATGGGGTCACAAAGGTTCAGACACAACTGAGCAACTGAACTTTACTGAACTGATAATGACTGATACTGAACATTTTCTCATGTGCCTGTTGACCTTCTCTGTGTCATCTTTGGAAAAATGTGTTTTTGAGTCCTCTACCCATTTTTCAATCTGGTTGTTTTTTGATATTCAGTTGTATGAGTTTTTTGTATATTTTGGATATTAACCCTTTACCAGATAATTGTTTGCAGATATTTTCCTCATTTAGTTGGCTGTCTTGTTTTGTTCATAGCTTCCTTTACTGTGCAGCAGCTTTTCAGTTTGATGTAGTCCCATACGTTTATTTTTGTTTTCACTTCCCTTGCTTGAGGAGACACATCCAAAAAAATATTTCTGAGACAAGTATCAAGAGCATACTTTCTGTGTTTTCTTCTAGGTGTTTTATAGTTTCAGGTCTTACAATAGTCTTTAATCTATTTTGAGTTTATTTTTGTATATGGTATGAGAAAATAATCCAGTTTGATTCTTTTACTTATAGTTGTTCAATTTTCCCAACAATATTTATTGAAGATACTGTCTTTTTCCCCATTGTAGATTCTTACCTTGTTCATTTGTAGATTAATTGACCATATAAGTATGGGTTTATTTCTGAGCTTTCTATTCTGTTTCGTTGGTCTGTTTGTCTTTCTTTATACCAGTACCATACTGCTTTGTTTACTATAGCTTTGTAGTATACTTTGAAATCAGGAAACATACCTGCAGCTTTATTCTTCTTTTGCAAGATTGTTTCGGCTATTCAGGGCTGTGTTTACAAATAAATTTTAGAATTATTTATTCTAGTTCTGTGAAAAACACCACTGGTATTTTGAAAAGAGATTGCATTGAATCTGTAAATTACTGTGGGTAGTATGGCCATTTTAACAATATTAAGTCTTCCAATCCATGAGCACAGTGTGTCTTCCCATTTGTTTGTGTCATTTGTAATTTATTTCATCAATGTGTTTTCATTTTCCAAGTACAGGTTTTTATCTCCTTGGTTAGATTTATCTGGATGTTTTGCTGCCTTTTTTTTTTATATACAATTATAAGTGGGACTGTTTTGATTTCTCTTTGTGATAGTTTATTTTTAGTGTATTAAAACACAAAATATTCTTATATATTTTATATTGTGAAACCTTACTGAAATAATTTATTAGTTTTAATAGGTCTTTTGTGGCATCTAAAAACATTAAATGTTTAGCAGGGGGAAGTAAAAATATAGGATTGCTAGAATGCATTAAAATTTAAGAGATGATCAATCTAAATAACCTATATATAAACCTACTTGTATCCATAAAACAAAAATCTATAATACATACACACAAAAAAGAGGAAAAAATCCAAACGTAACANTGTTTAGCAGGGGGAAGTAAAAATATAGGATTGCTAGAATGCATTAAAATTTAAGAGATGATCAATCTAAATAACCTATATATAAACCTACTTGTATCCATAAAACAAAAATCTATAATACATACACACAAAAAAGAGGAAAAAATCCAAACGTAACATTAAAGGTAGACATCAAATCACAAGGGAAGTTAGCAAAAGAAGAAAGGAACAAAATAAAACCTGAAAATGTTTACACAAATGGCAATAAGTACATACCTATCAATAATTAAGTGTAAATGGACTAAAAGCTGAATGGATTAAAAGAGAAAACAAAACCTATGTATATGTTGCCTACAAGAGACTCACTACAAATCTTCAAGACACACACAGACTGTAAGTGAAGGGATGATAAAAAAAATAAATATGCCATGCAAATGGAAATGAAAGCTGGAATAGGAATATTTATATTAAGACAAAATAGATTATAAAGCAATGACTATAATAAGAAGCAAAGAGGGAATTACATAATGATAAAGGGGGTTAATCCAACAAGAAGTAATGACAATTATAAATGTATATGCACCTACCATAGGAGTGGAGAAGGAAGTGGCAACCCACTCCAGTATTCTTGCCTGGGAAATCCCTTGGACAGAGGAGTCTGGCGGGCTGCAGTCCATGGGGGTGCAAAGAGTCAGACAGAACTGAGTGACTGAACAACCATAGGAGCAGCCGAATACATATAGCAAATATTAACAAACATAAAGGAAGAAATTGATTGTAACATATTAATAGTAGGAGACTTTATTATCTCACATCACTCAGTTGGAGTGAGACAAAATCNAGAGTCAGACAGAACTGAGTGACTGAACAACCATAGGAGCAGCCGAATACATATAGCAAATATTAACAAACATAAAGGAAGAAATTGATTGTAACATATTAATAGTAGGAGACTTTAATATCTCACATCACTCAGTTGGAGTGAGACAAAATCAGTAAACATTGGTGTGAACTGATACATTATACTAGATGAATTTAATGCCTATATATCAAAAATTCCACCCCAAAGTAACAGAACACACATTCTTTTCAAGCGCTCATGGAAATTCTCCAGGATAGATTAATGCTGTTGCCGCTTAGCCGCTTCAGTCATGTCTGACTCTGTGGGACCCCATAGACGGCAGCCCACCAGGCTCCCCCATCCCTGGGATTCTCCAGGCAAGAACACTGGAGTGGGTTGCCATTTCCTTCTCCAGTGTATGAAAGTGAAAAGTGAAAATGAAGTCGCTCAGTCTTGTCTGCCTCCCAGTGACCCCATGGACTGCAGCCTACTAGGCTCCTTCGCCATGGGATTTTCCAGGCAAGAGTACTGGAGTGGGGTGCCATTGCCTTCTCCAAGGATAGATTAATGCTAGGCTACAAAACAAATCTTAATATAAGAATGTTGAAATCATATCAAGCACCTTTTCTGACTACAATTATATGAAATGAGAAATCAACTACAAGAAAAAGTGCAAAAAACCACAAACAACCTGGAAGCTAAGCAGTGTGCTACTAAACAACCACTGGGTTACTGAAGAAATCAAAGCCCAGAGAAAATATCTGGAAACAATGAAAATGAAATACAATGATCCAGAATCTGGGGAACACAGCAGAAGCATTTCTAAGAAGGAAGTTGATAGTGATACAAGCCTGCCTCAGGAAACAAGAAAAAAATTTCAGACAACCTAATCTTACACCTAAAGGAACTAGAAAAAGAAAAATAAACAAATCCCAAACTTAGTAGAAGGAAAAGAAATCATAAAGATCAGAACAGAAATAAATGAAATAGACACTAAAAAAAAAAAAAAACCATGGTAGAAAAGATACCAAGAGCTGGTTCTTTAAAAGATAAACAAAATTAATAAGAACGTTTAACCAGACTCATCAAGTAAAAAAGAGAGAGGACTCAAATAAAATCAGAAATGAAAAAGAAGTTACAACTGACACCACAGAAATACAGAGTATCACAAGAGATTACTATGCTAATAAAATAGACAAACTATAAGAAATGGATATTTCCTAGAAAAGTACACTCTCTCCAACTTGAAATAGGAAGAAATAGAAAATATGAACATACCAATTACCAGTAATGAATCAGTAAAAAAAAAAAGAAAAAAACAACTTCCAACAAACAAATGTCCTCACAGATGAATTCTACCAAATATTCAAATAAGAGTTTTCATCCATCCTTCTGACACTATTCCAAAAAATCGCAGAGGAGGGAATGCTTGAGACTTCTTTGAATGAGGCCAGCATCACCCTGATATTAAAACCAGTGAAACTACTCTGTATATTATAATGGTGGGTACATGTCATTACACATTTGTTCAAACCCATAGAATGTACAACACCAAGAGTGAACCTTGATCAAATTAATGGGGATAACAATGGGTCAGTATAGGTTCATTGATTGTAACAGATGTCCACTGTGGTGAAGAACGTCGATAATAGGGGCGGCTATACATGTGTGGAGGCAAAAGATACATAGGAAATCTTATACTTTATGTTTGATTCTGCTGAGAACCTGAAACTGCTTTAAAAAAAATAAACTCAGTCTATGAATAAAAAGTAAACACAAAGCAACAATAATTCTCCAGCTAATGTTATATAATTTATTGTAATAAGTATGGACTAATAATGATTCAGCCACTTCATATTTTCAGGTAGGAAAAAACAGCGAGTTGCAATATCGCCAGTGTTACAAAGCTGGTAGAATAGAAAGTCTAGATTAAAACACAGGTCTTCGGACTTTGATTCAATTATTCTTTACTCAGCATTATTTTTATACTGTAATTTTATTATATCCTAATAATGGACAGTGTCTTTGATTACCTTTTTGTATACAAAGATTTTAAAGAATTTTTTATTTTTGGCTGTGCTAGGTCTTTGTTGCTGCACTCGGGCTTTCTCTAGTTGTAGTATTTGGGGCCTATTGTCTAGCTGTGATGCACGGGCTTCCGGTTGCTGTGACTTCTCATATTGGGACACAGGCTCTAGAGTTGTGGTGCATGTGATTAGTTGCTCCAAGGAATGTGCAGTCTTCCTGGACCAGGGATCATAGTGTGTCTCCTGCATTGCAAGGCAGATTCTTAACCACTGGACCACCAGGGAAGCCCTTTAATTACCTTTCTTATTAATGTTCAACTTTTTGAGTTCTGTGACTACCCTACACTGAAAATAAGCCTCTATCAAGAAAAGATGCCACTGCCTAAGGACTTATACATATATAAGACAATTTATGTTTCCCTAAAGTCACCTTGTCTTAAATTCAGAATAGAACCTCTTTTGATATAAAATAACAGTCTTCATGGGGTCAAGATAAGTTGCTTTCCCTGCTATGGACTTGATTAATTAGACTATCCAGTGGAATTGATCAATTGATCAATCCTAAATGACCAATTTGTTATAAAGACAGTCATTTTTGTCAATAGTTTGTGGCTGTACAAATTGAAGTTTTAGAATTTGTTCTTGTATTTTTCAGATATAATGATATTAACAGATTGTTCATTTTTACCCACTTTTTAAAAATCATTGACTTCTCCTTAATCTTTAATTTTCTTGCTTATCTTCTCAAGATTTAAAATCAATACCTACTTATTACAGTTATTTGTGCCAGTTCTTTTAGTGGCCAATAAGTCATTAAGGCCCAAGTATATTAACTTTTTCGGTAATTTATTATGAACCTCTTTCTTCATAGCTCTTGCTTCTTAACTGAAAATTATATTTGACATTCTGAAGACTAAATTTTAAACCTCTGTTAGATATTTCATTTGAATCTGATAGTTCTCTTTGGTAGTTATTATTATCTGTATTTAAATTGGCAATCCTGCTTATGCAAGTTCATTATTATATGGAAAACTTTCTTCTTTTAAAATTATAGCAACTTTTCCTGAANATATGTAATTTTTTTTTAAAGGAATAACTTATCATTAAGTTACTGCTAATAAGGTCATACAATTATTAAAATAGTTTTTAGATTCTGTTAGCTTTGAAGGTAACGGCACCCCACTCCAGTACTCTTGCCTAGAAGATCCCATGGATGGAGGAGCCTGGTGGGCTCCAGTCCATGGGGTCGTGAAGAGTCAGACACAACTGAGTGACTTCCCTTTCATTTTTCACTTTCATGCATTGGAGAAGGATATGGCAACCCACTCCAGTGTTCTTGCCTGGAGAATCCCAGGGACGGGGGAGCCTGGTGGGCTGCCATCTATGGGGTCGCACAGAGTCGGACACGACTGAAGCGACTTAGCAGTAGCAGCAGCAGCAGTTTTACCTGTGCATAATACTTTGTAAGCTCCTACTGTTCATTAATAATCACTTTTAGAATTAGGCTAAAACCAAGAGCAAGTTCAACTTCATTCAGTATACTATATATTGATATAATTAAAACATCAGTATGAATTCAGATGACTGAAGATACTTCAATTCATATTATAAAAATATGAATTGAGATTACCATGAAACTATATTCATAATAGGCCAGTGTGAGAGTTATTTTAGTTTCCTGAGGCCTAAACCACAATTCATTTATTAACCTAATGTACAGGGTATCCAATATGTGTCAAGCACTGAACTAATGCAGAGTAACTTCTATTTAATGATTTTTGTTTTAACTCCCTGTTGTCCTGTCTTACACTGCTTGTCCAGGCAGTCCAGAATTGCCCTATGATAATTTAAAGTTTAACACTGAATTACCATACCTAAGCCTGTCTTCAAAAAATATTTTATCCATTTTCTGTGACTACTTCCTTTCTTTGCAACTCCCCACACTCTTCTTTCTTTAACACTTGATAAAGAGGAAAGCAAGTGGTTGGCATAATTCACACAGAGACACTATCTTTCTAGCCTTTCACACATTATTTATACACTTGAAAGGTTGTTCACTCCAGCCTTAGAAACTGAGACAACAGGAAGACTGAGTTATTGTTGAGCATAGCATTAATCAGAATCAATGGAGTCATTACAATTCTCTACTTAGACAGTAGCTGTCTAGACTTAAGCTGCTACAGCATTAAACTATCCTTATAGGATATTTTGCTCTTACCTTTCAACAATTTGATTAAAGGTCTATGTAATGTTTATGTACCTCCAATCAAACATTAATGTGGACATAAATATAAAATGCTAAGTGCATCTTATGTTTATGATGATAAATATAAGATAAAAGTACATCTTACACAAACAGGCATATAAAGAAAATAGGAAGGGACTTCCTAGGTCAAACATTTCCAGAATTGGGGATAAATGTTTCAATGACCAGGGTGATTCTTCCAGTCTCCTTTACAGTATTCTCATTTCTTGTCATAGGACATGTGTTGTAGCTTGTTACAGTGTTGTGATAGGGCTGGAAATGGAAGGATATTATAAAATATTGCCACAGAAAAGTTTTTCTTCTCATATTCATTCATTAATTTAACAAATATTTGCTTGGTATGTATCAGGCTAGGACCTTGGAAATGTAGTACGTAACAAGCAAAAGGAGCAGCATATACAATCTTTTTTTTAGAATTCCTATTTCCGGTGCTACCAAATCAAACTCATACGAACCATATTGAGGGAAATTCTATTCATAGTTAAGGTTGTTCATTGAGGACACAAATCTGAAAGTCATTGCAATATACTAGGAAGATTAGCAGAATTCAAATGAAGATGAACCAGAAACTCAAACTAGAAAATCAGTACATCCTTTTGGAATAATACTTAGAATGTGGCATCAAGATTACCCTAATCTGTCAGTTAATCTGTGCTTCCCTGGCAGAGTGGTTAAGAATTCACCTGCTAATGCAAGAGACTTCCCTGATAGCTCAGTTGGTAAAGAATCCACCTGCAATTCAGGAGACCCCGATTCGATCCCTGGGTTGGGAAGATCCCCTAGAGAAAGGAAAGGCTACTCACTCCAGTATTCTGGCCTGGAGTATAGTCCATGGGGTTGCAAAGAGTTGGACACGACTGAGCAACTTTCACACACACACATCAGTTCGATCTCTGGGTCAGGAAGATACCCCAGAGAAAGAAATGGCAACCCACGCCAGTATTCATGCCTGGAAAACCCCATGGACAGAGAAGCCTGGTGGGCTCTCGTCCATGGAGTTGCAAAAGAGCTGGACGTGACTGAGTGACTAAACAACAGAAGCAGCAACAAATCAGTTAATCTAATCTATGCATCCAGAATTGTGTGTATTTGTGTAAATATACAGATTATGCCTATGTTTAGATATTTGTAGAAACATGCATAGTGACAGATTTGGAAATTCAAACACCAGGATTGAATCTGGTTTCTGAATGAGATTATTAGTATCTTTATTCTTCATTAATATTTTATGGCTTGTTTTCTATAATGAGCATATATCCCTTTTGTAATAATAACAGCCTGGGTAAAATGGCTTAAATCTGCAGATAAAAGCAGAAATTCTTTAAGTACTAGAAATGTAAGGGAAAGGTATATGGAGCTTATTAACAACAGCAATGGCCCTGATAGACAATCTAACTGGTGCTTTTCAGTCATTCTTAGTATCTTCTAATATGGCCAACAATAATTTAAATTACAATGGCAATCTGAGAGTTATAGTTTTCTTCAACATATGCTGCTCACTAAGCATATAAAAGCATTATTTGAAGATGATTTATAGATTTAAAAATATTTGGAAACTAACAAGATTCTTTACATATGTTTAAAAGAAAAAAAGTATCTTTTTGCTCCCAAAATGCTCTACCTCTTGTTATTTTTTGTGTAATCTACTAGTTACTATATGTTAACCCATTTTACCAAAAATCAATGTTTTGTTTCTTCGTAGTGAACCCCATGCACGGTTCTATGCAGCTCAGATAGTGCTAACATTCGAGTACCTCCATTCACTAGACCTCATCTACAGAGATCTAAAACCTGAAAATCTCTTAATTGACCACCAAGGTTATATCCAGGTATGACTTGAACACATTATGTGTAATTTATTTGAGAACATACTAGGTAAGAAGTTATATATATTTAACCACAACTACCAAAATTGGATTTTTTTTTTCCTTTGAGGGAGACAGTTCTTCCTAATAGCTTAAATAGAGTTAACAGTTCTGTTGCTATTACAGAGGACCAAAAGTTCCATCAAAAATAGCGCCTGTTTATGTCTCCTTTAGTTGTAAGCTGTGCACAGGTGGTGCACAGGCTCCTGCCTGGAGAAAGGATAGCCAAATTTGTGAGTCCTCATTTAGTGCCAGGCATCGTTCTAAGTGTTTCACATGTGTCACCTCTTTTAATTTTGATAACAGTATGACATGTAAATACTGTTGTTATTCTCATTTTAAGATTAACGAAACTAAGATACTGCAAGGTCACGCAAGTAGAGCATAATTTAAATCCCATCAGCTTGTCCTGAGACTATGCTTTTTAACTCTACAGTGCGGTTAGCAGAGGAGCCCCAGCTACCAATACTGGACTGGTGGCAGTGTTTCCTTTCTGTTTCTACTCTCAATACATCAGGACCACTCCTTTTACACAGTTATTTAAGATTCTCCCAATGATGCTTTTGCAACTTCTGATGATATAATTAAGGGCAGAAGACAATGTTGGACTTCAGGAACACTTCTAGCACTGCTTCATATTTATTGAAACTTCTTTTTGGTTCATTTGTTTCATTGAGTCAGGGAACGGTTTTCCACATTGGTATTGCTTTAATCTTGTTTGTTTGTTTGTTTGTTTGTTTTACTTTATTTTACTTTACAGTACTGTATTGGTTTTGGCATACATTGACATGAATCCACCACGGGTGTACATGAGCTCCCAACATGAACCCCGCTCCCACCTCCCACCCCACATCATCCCTCCAGATCATCCCCGTGCACCAGCCCCAAGCATCCTGCATCCTGCATCGAACATGTTTCAATGCCATTCTCCCAAATCATCCCACCCTCTCCCTCTCCCTCAGAGTCCAAAAGTCCTCTTTATTCACTAAATAGTGGCCTTAATGGATTAGTCTCAATTACATTGACTTAATTTTATTTTTTCAAGGTGTTAATTTTAACCCTGATTTTTAACTTTCAACTTAGGTACAGTAAATACATTTATTATGAAATAACAAATGTTTACAGGCTTTTTGTCTTTTATAGGTCACAGACTTTGGGTTTGCCAAAAGAGTTAAAGGCAGAACTTGGACATTATGTGGCACTCCAGAATATTTGGCTCCAGAAATAATTCTCAGCAAGGTATATTTATAGAAGCATTATGTAAGAAATAAAAATATAAGGCATGCATCACTGTAGACTTTTTTTTAAGTTATGATCTAATTTTACATGTTTATTTAATTTAAATATGAATTTAAATCTTTGTGCATAATTACTAAAAATCAATTATTTAGAGTCTACCACTAATCTCATAAGCTGTTGATTTTAACTCTAGAGCTGAGAGAATTAGTTTAAATAAATATGGCCTTTAGATCCATGTTTTGAAACCAGAAGCATAGCCTTTTCATAATTATTCCCAGTAACAGGAGGGCAGAGAGTCCTTGCTCTGGGTTACACCAAGAGGCTAATTAAAAACGATATATATGTACTAGCTGTCTATTCTTCCTTTTGTTAGGTAGTTAGAATGAGCACTGTCCGCTGTCCGTTGCTTCAAATTTTTATTAAGAAGAGACAGAACAGAGGAGATTACACTCCCCTAACACATTGTTTCAGTTTTACCACTTAAGTGGGAAAAAAGTATGTGAATTACTTTTTAAAATTTTAGTTTAAAAATAGAAACATTACAGCAATTAAATAGTTATAATCTTATTGAAGACAGTTCTACTTTTTCTAAACAGTGAAAATGCGGTGAGAGAAATTTTTAATCATTTCTGAAAGGGTAGTTTAACTTTCATTTTCCTTTCTACTTCCATCCCTTGGTGGTAAAAGCTAGAAAGGAGAAACTTATAGTAATGGCTCAGACAGGAGCCAGGAAAGAGAAAAGGATAAGATATATGCGTTGATATTTATATGCTGATTACCCTCTGAATAATTGAAATTTGGCTAGCTCTACTGAAGTGTTAGAATAAGAGAATTCTTTCACCTTTCATTTCATTATCTTTCATAATTTAAATCATCTATAACTTAATCTTTCATAATTAAATGTCATTGCCCCTAACATTTCTTTAAGTACATTTAACAGATAATGTGATGCCACTGTAAGCACCAAAACTTGAAAAAATGTGTGTGTGTATAGAAATAGATATTCATTGTCTGAAATTTGGAAAATATAGAAAACTATAAAGAAAGAGTGAAAAAACTTTCAATCTCACTACCCAGAGGTAGCCTTTTTAAAAAACATTTCAATATATTTTTCTATGCATGTTTCAGTAATGTACAATTTTGTATTCAACTTTTATCACTTGAGTAATAATTACCCTGCAAATGTAATTTAATTATTTATTTTAAAATGCACCATTTTGTATTTTGTCATTCTTCTGTTGTTAGGTAGTCAACTTATTTCCCTTTTTTCCTTTTGTAAATGACTGTGATAAATGTCTTTGTCCATAAAGCTTTTTTCTATATTTTAAATTATTTTTAGGATAGATTCATAAAAGTGAAATTACAGGGTCAGAGAATATGAACATTTTTAAGGTTTTCAATACATATTGCCAAAGGACTTTCCAAAAAGATTGTAACATTTTACACTTCTCAGCAGTGTTGAAGGAGTATCTGTTTCACCACACTTTCTCCAGCATTGGGTATTCTTGTTTTAAAAGATCATTATTAATTTGATAGATAGTAACTGATATCTAATTATTTTGATTAGATATCTAATCTAGATATATATAATATATATAGATATATAAATATAATTATATCTCTATATAATTAGATATCTAATCTAATAATCATGACTTTGATTATTACATTTTTTAATGCTTAATAACCATTTGGTATTGCTTTGTGTGTACGTCTGAGTCATTAGTTCATGTTCTTTGCCCATTTATCTATTATAATTTAGTTTTTCTTATTGATTTAATTTTCTTTAGGGTATTAAAAGCATCTGGCATACTTATAAACATTAGCACACAATCTAAAACATAGAAATCAGAATTTGGTAAAAAGATCTATTTTAACATTATATGCTTTTGTTATAGCAAAAAAACATTGTAATTACATTATTAGTGAGTTGCATTTAAAGAAAAGCATAGTTAATGCCCATTTCTATTAGCAAAACAAAGTGTTATCCCTATTTTACTAGTCTCTCTCTCTTTAAAAACATACAGAAGCAAGAAATAAAAATAGAATCTCTATATCATTATATTTTAACCAGTAATTTGAAAATAAAATTATTTTTAAAGCTAAAATTTTAATGAAAAGTTGGAATAGTGGGAGTGGTGAAGGTAATTAAGTGGGTAGACCAAAAGATCTGGTAAGAACTCAGCTCATTTCTCTCCATGATAAAGTTGTATTTTTCCCCCCATAATCTTTTGTGCCAATTGACACTGATTATAGTTTATCAAACTTTATATAAACATATTAATTTTCTTATTTTCTTATCAATAGTTCTAGATCTTCATTTTAGTAAGTTTAACATGAAAAGGAAAACCCAATTAAGAATAACCTTAGAATTGTACATTTGGTTTATAACACACTTTTATATTCATTATTTCCTTTCACTTGATATAGTCCCCATAAAACTCCATGAATTAGTTAACTTTCCTGTATACCTTTTAGAGATGAGAAACAAAAACAGTGGATGGATAAAGGTTACTTAAATATTTACATTCATTAGGTTTGACATTAAGCTTTTAGTTTTAATAAGATCTGATGGGATTATCCCTAATATATTCACCCTCCTAAACCCACCAAAATATTTTCATAAATACTTTACATTTATCATGAAGTACAATATCTACTCTCATTTCAAAACTTTTGACCTTTCTTAAGTATTCCCTAGAAAATCTGATTCATAATATTACACAATAGATAAGGCTTTAAGAGGTAATTTCATCCAATTCCCTTCCTAATGTTGAACAAAAACTAAATTATCCCAATTAAATAGGGCATATTTTATTGTCTCTAATATTCTTAATGATTTTAGGAAGAAGATTTAATAGTATTTCTTAATATTCAGTTTCAATATCTGGAATATATTTTCTTTTTTATTTTATCCTGAATAACTGCTCAGCAACTGCCTTTTTAAAAATTTCATATGCTTAAGATCATTTTGAAATAATTTGACTTCATTCTCCTCTGAGTGAATTAAGTAATGATTGCCATTTGGTGTTGGTTTATCTTAGGGCTACAATAAGGCAGTGGATTGGTGGGCATTAGGAGTATTAATCTATGAAATGGCGGCTGGCTACCCCCCATTCTTTGCAGACCAACCAATTCAGATTTATGAAAAAATTGTTTCTGGAAAGGTAAGTAATACATTTGATTATTCCTTAATTATTGATTATCTCTGTACATAAGTTTTAAGCATTATAGATTGAAACTATTTGATATCATCTGGATATTACCCTAAATTGGGAAAAATATAGAAATATCCATAGAGTCTGCCCTTATATCTAGCACTCATTTAAGATACCGTAAATATTGAATCATTGAAGTCTTTAAAAAGGGCAATTTTACAAATAATAACAAAATAATAAAGCAATTTCCATCATTATTATCAGTTGTAAAATACAGGATCATAGCCATAGTTCTTCTATCTCTCTTCAAATAAATAAAAATGGTTAGTTATTTCATGTTGATATCTGCTTGGAGAGAAGTTTTAGGGGCTGTTTTTATATACTCTTGCCTTTTTAGAAGAGACTTGTTTAAATTATGTCAACACAAAATTGAAAACAATTACAAAATGTGTGTGCTACATCGTTTCAGTCGTGTCGGACTCTGCAACCCCATGGACTGTAGCCCTCCAGGCTCCTCTTGTCCATGGAATTCTCCAGGCAAGAATACTGGAGTAGGTTGCCATGCCCTTCTCCAGGGGATCTTCTAGGCCCAGGCATCAAACCTGGTCTCTTATGTCTCCTGCAGTGGCAGGCGGTTTCTTTACCACTCGCTCCACCTGGGAAGCCCCAGTTTTAGAATAAATAAGCCTTTTAAGATAAGAATTCAAAGAAATGATGTTAATGGTTTTTCACATTAATATAATTATAATTGCCATTGATCTTTAGCAAATATGGAAATAACATTAGTTTTTCTTGAATATGAGTAGACATACTATAAGTTGGAGTATCTTACATTTTGAAGTACTATACTAACCTTTCTTCTTTTGCATTTATAATTCCTAATTTTGTCTTCCAAGAGTATTTTGTTTAGAGTCAGCCATAGACTCTTGTCTTACCTCATCCCTCTGGTCCTTTTTAAAAATACTGCTGTCAGTTTAAGTACAGATGAGCCTGATTCTTCCCACCACGACGAAAAGAAACTAAGCTTTCAAAAATTCCTGGAAGACCTTCTATACATTTTTGACAGAATTCACGGGAAGGAAATTTCCTCCTTTTTCTTATTCCTCCATGTGTTATGCTCTATTAGTTTTTGTTCGTTTGCTTGCTTGCTTTTGATCATATAACATCAATCTTGACATGACATTACCTTGAGATGTGATTCAATTGGCTGTTTTGTATGTTGTGACTTTCTAAACTTCCCTGGTGGCTCAGATGGTAAAGAATCTGCCTGCAATTCTGGAGACCCAGGTTCTAATCCCTGGCCTTGGAAGATCCTCTGGAGAAGGGGATGGCTACACACTCCAGTATTCTTGCCGGGGAAATCCCATGGACAGAGGAGCCTGGTGGGCCCTAGTCAATGGGGTTGCAAAGAGTTAGATATATCTAAGTGACTAAACAACAATAATATCAAGGCGGAAATTAATCTGATCAAACTCTTAAAGAATCTGGAAAGTGATAGAAAAAATAAAAATCTCTATTTCTTTGTATCTCAACCAGATTCATCCTCTGTATTTAGTATGGAAGTTGACCCTTAGAATTCATGAACTTAAAATTTATAATGTCAACTATTCAAAAGGTACCCTGATTATTCATAATGTAATTTTTTTTTTTTTAACCAAGGCTCAAATTTAAATTATGGATGCTGCATAGCTAGAGTTTTAGGGATAAGACACAAATAGGATGAGTCTCTCCAGCCACCTAGAACCCACATCTCAACACAGTATTGTTCCATATGTCATAGTGTATATGCAGTCTACAGAGATCACAAGATTTTCAGTTCTATTTTACTGCATTTTAAGGGGGAAAGTTCTACGTTGTGGCAGTGTTCACAAACTAGCGGACTTACTAAAGAGCACATACTTAAACTATGTCGAAGGTAAAAAATGAATACCTCTTACAGATAATTAAGCTAGGTATTGAAAGATTTACACTAAAGTAATATAGAAGGCAGAATGAAATATTTAGATAATTAAGTATTACTCCTCTCCTTGCTACACTTGTAGATCTCTAGGCTTCCGATTTTTTATCTTTGTAATTGCTTTCACCCAAGAATATGAAAAGTCAAAAGAACTTTTGAGATTAACAAACAAAAAAAATCAAGACAAATTAATAGACAGCAGTGATTTATTTTTTTAAGAATTTGAGAATTATGTAACATCTCAAGAGAAAATAAAGACCAAAGGCTATATACTAAAATACTTTAAATAACTAAATGGGAGAAGTGTATTTTACTAATAAAAGGATTAGAGTGCAGAAAGTATAGTAATATTTCCAAACAATTTAATTACAGTTAATTACAAAGTTCCTGAATCTTTACTATATTGCTTAAACATCTTTAACTTCATAGGAAAGTGGCTCAGTCATGTCTGACTCTTTGCAACCCCATGGACTATAGCCTGTCCTCTGTCCATGGAATTCTCTAGGCAAGAATATTGGAGTGGGTAGCCATTCCCTTCTCCAGGGGATCTTCCCAACTCAGAGATCAAACCCAGGTCTCCTGCATTGCAGGCAGATTCTTTACCATCTGAGCCTCCAGGGAAACTTCATAGGAAAAGTCAAATTTTCTGACAAGGATGCTATTGTCATAACTGAATTTTATTCACTTAGGAAAACTACTTTCATTAAAACAAGTACATCTTCATCTGTGTTAATAGGCCTCTTTTTGTTAATCATTATACACTGTGTAAAATTTTTTTGGCTATTTATGAATATGTTCATATCAAACTTCAACATTTAGGATCCAATGTTAGCGTAAAATTTAAATCTGCATATATTCTAAAATTATAACTGTTTAAATCCTGGTCATCTTAGAAGAGTAGGAACATAAAATTTTAAATCACAATATCTGACTTTTTTTCTTTTTTATTAGATATGATAAGGTGTTTGATGTACTGCTGTTTTTAACTAAAAATGCCAGATTATCTCTCCCCATAATGGATATAGAATTGTTTTCATTTCTTATTATCTTTTTTCATTTAAAGTAGAATTCATGAAAATAAAATATTATTATTGAGTGATCTCTAGGATCTGTATTTAAATATGAAATCATGTTCACATTTTCCACTAAAACCATCTGTTTCACCACTCAGATTCAAACTAGAAGTTGTCTCTATCCACATTTTAAAGCATTATTGTCTCTCTGTTTAGCAGCTAAAAGTCAAATTGGAGATTAACTTGTTTTCAAATTTTTTAATTGTTCAGGTCATTGATAATCCAGTTTTGGTCTTACAGATCCTATATTTGTATTTAAAATTTCTTAATGGTTTTAGTGATGTCAAATATTTAAAAACATACTTTTCATTCAGAATTTTTCTGATTTTTTAAAAAAGCATGCTATTTTATGCAACAGTATTTTATGATGAGTATATTTTTGAAACCATGTTATTAATAAAGATTATAGGAATCATTGATTTATAAAAGTTCAAATAAATAAGTTTAATAAAGTGATTAGTTCACTAACATATGTATATTTGAACATTATATTGTTACATTCTTTCTCTATTTATAGTATTTTAACTCAAACTGATATTTTTCAATGCACAGAAAGATGATCAATCAGCTTGTTAAGATTCTCTCCTACGCATATTTTGCCTTTAATAAAAAACAGAGTAGGTGGTATTTAAATGTCAAATTATTCATACAGTATTAAGATTCAGGTTTAGAAATGCCTAGTTAACAAAAAACTCTTACAATTCCCACATTACTATGCTTCATCCTAGCAATACATATGCTGAGTTTCTGTATATAGTCTTTAAATTTAATACCTCAGTGCCATATACTTTATAACAAGAATCAGTGATGGTTTCCACAGCAACTCTATCTGGCTTCATTACTCTTAGAAATGCAAAAGTTAACACTGTACTGAAAAATGACATTTGCAAATAAGGTGACAAGCGAGTAATAGCTGTGTGAAAACCAAGAATTTTAGATTTATGTAATTTAAAAAAAATTCTTAGCTCCTAAAGTATTATTCCATTTTTAATGACCAGCAAATATGTACAAGAAGACAATATACAAAATATCAAGTTAGAAACCTGGGTATACACAGAATAACCAAAAAGAATCGGTTAATTTTTTTTCCTGACGGGCCATCCACATTCACATGAAGTGAAGTATGGTTGATTAGCAGCCAAATGACTATTCCCTTTTGTGCCTAGTGTCCCCAAGACGACCCCCAGGTTAGGTGATT
Organism: Neotragus pygmaeus; assembly: GCA_006410875.1. NCBI lineage: Eukaryota > Metazoa > Chordata > Mammalia > Artiodactyla > Bovidae > Neotragus > Neotragus pygmaeus. The sequence continues at coordinate 814,232 of SJYV01051198.1, forward strand.
CACTAGGAAGATTCACAAAGTTCATCATATAGGGATAGTTAGGGAATGAATATCTTACATTGTAATAAGTACCTTCATTGTAAGATATCTTACAAGACAGTTTATAAAGTGAAATCAGCAAAGGGAAAAGGCCTTTATGGTAATGTCCAGAGGAAACCAGCACAAACTTCGAGTCCTTGCCCAAAGGGGTCAGAAGACAAACTTTATTTCCCCAGCAATGAATTTTGGCAACATGGATAAAATGTTGTCTACCAGGGAAGTACAGTAAAGACTCAAGGCCCAAGGATTTATTGGAATCACATATACATCTTCTATCTGGCACATAACAGAATCTGAGATTCCCACAACAAAAGCAAATATTCAGCATAAGCCATATCGTTTGTAGTAAATCTAGGTGCAGTGAGCCACTCGTGTCACTTAGGGAAATTTCTTTTCAGTTTCTGGAACTGTGACCATTCCAATTCCCAGATACCTGCCAAGGGCCAGACTTGCCGACAGGCCTTCCTCAAGGGTAGCAGTCTCAAGCCTGCTATATTATCTCTTTTCTGTATATTCCTAAATAACATACACATATGCAGATATACCACTACGCTTTTTCGGAGGCTCCACTGCTAATACTTTTTTGAGAAATTAAAATGCCATTTTCTATTTGGCCATGGCTACAGTCAAAGACACTTATAGTACTCAATAGTTATTTTCATAAAATACAAAAGCAGTTATACTATATGCATAAAATCCAGGGCAGTTTTTTAACAACTTGCTGTGAACTTTTAAAATTCTTAATACCTGCTTGAGACAGTCCTTACCTTAGGAGTCCTATGGGCAAATGATTGCATTTCTGCAACCATCTGAATTCATTATATCTATGCACTGTTTCTGCATAGGTGAGAACAGATCAGAGAGCCCACAATCATGGTGCTAATATAAGTATTTTGTTAATGTCCTAGATGTCTCTTTTTATGTATGTAGGATCCAGGCCTGTGAGACTGAGTCCTATGAGATAGTGTGGAACTTAGCACCATATCTGCTAGAAAGTATGTATGAAAAGTTATATGCTCTGAAAAGTTAACTAATGTATATGCTCAGTTTTGCTAGATAATTTTTTAATTAGGATCATAGATTTCTTAGAGCTATACTAATTTAGAGAGAGAATTTCTTAAAATTTATCCCAGTATGCAATGTGGGCAGAAGTTGACAGATTATTGACTATGTACAAACTCTTTTGAGTCATTTAAGCCCAGTAAATTTTGTCCTGATGCAGGATAAAATGTTACTAGTTGAACAGTCTCTTCCATATCTGCAGAAGAATAGCAGTAAAAATTTTCTCCTCTTTAATCAGAGATAAACTCAATTAATTCTGTGATTAATTCTGTAATTTTTGTGATTAACTTAAAAGTAGACAAATTTGACTTTTGTCTCACTTTGTTTCTAAAATTTAAAAAGAGTGAATTTAAAGCATCCTGTTTGGATGGATACTATAACAACATGCACTGATTTTCTTCTTGGATATAACTTCCTCTTTAATTTTTAGAAGGTAATAATTATTCCTAAAACCAAAATGCACAAGACTTTATAATTGATGTTACAGCCGAACAAATATTCGGTTGTTTGCTCAGTTCAAACTTAATTTCATAGCTTTTTTAACATATTGTGTAGTATAATTTTACAAAGTTAAGAAGATATCGGCTATATTCACAATTTTGTCCTTATAAAACAATGATTTAGTTGTCTGTTTTCTCCCTCACTCTATCAAATTTAAGTGCCTTAAGATGGGAATTTGTTGTACAAATTTAAAAGGTGGAGCATGAGAAAAGAAAAGAGGAACTTATACTCGCAATGACTTTTCTAGTACACTCTGTCCTTGAGTAGTCTGGAAACATAATGATAAACATTGCTGACTTCTAGGTTCCTTTCTTGAATCGGAAATTCAGCTTCAGATATTAGGATATTATTCTAAAATGAAACATGTATTGAATTAGTGCCTATAAGATACTAGGCCAGTTTCATAGGGAATTCCCTGGCAGTCCACTGGGTAGGACTTGGTGATTTCACTGCCATAGTACTCAGTCGATCAGTCATGTCTGACTGTGTGATCACATGGACTGTAGTCCACCAGGCTCCTCTGCCCATGGGATTTCCTAGGCAAGAATACTGGAGTGGGTTGCCATTTTCTTCTCTATCACTGCCATAGACCCAGGTTCAATTCCTAGTTAGGGAACTAAGATCTCACAAGACATACTGCATGGCCAGAAAAAGAAAAGGCAGTTTCATAAAAGTTACCTAATTTCTTTTCATACCTGCCAGATGAAATATACTTTTATCATTTTACAGATAAGTGAGGTTATCTCACTTATCAGAAAGGTAAAAATTTGCCTAAAGTATAAAGAACTAGAATTGGGATTGAAACCCAGATATTCTTTCTACCAAAGAAATAGCTTAGTAGAATTCTTGAGATGACAAGAATGTTCCATTTTATTTAGTTTAAATCCCTTATTCTATATGTTGGTAAATCTGGGCTCTGAAAAGCCCAAAGATAAAAGCTGCTGCTGCTGCTGCTAAGTTGCTTCAGTTGTGTATGCACTCTGTGCGACCCTATGGAGAGCAGCCCACCAGGCTCCTCCATCCACAGGATTCTCTAGGCAAGAATACTGGAGTGGGTTGCCATTTCCTTCTCCAAGATAAAAGCCAGTTAGTGGCAAAGCAAGAAATAGAATCTAGTTCAGTGGTTTTTTTCATTACTCCTTCATTTGGCTTCAGTGACTCTTCGTGATCTTAGCTTTATTCCTGAATTACTCATGTTTCCTTTTTCTTAAATTGGCTTAAAAAACATAATTCTCATGAAACTCTTTAAAAAGAGGATGCTAGAATGCTTGGGTTTTTATCTTCATTCTATTTCTTTTAATTTTTAAAATTTATTTTAATGGGAGTATAATTGCTTTGGCCACCTCATTTAAAGAGTTGACTCATTGGAAAAGACCCTGGTGCTGGGAGGGATTGAGGGCAGGAGGAGAAGGGGATGACAGAGGATCAGATGGCTGGATGGCATCACCGACTTGATGGACATGAGTTTGAGCAAACTCTGGGAGTTGGTGATGGACAGGGAGGCCAGGTGTGCTGCGATTCATGGGGTTGCAAAGAGTCAGACACAACTGAGCGACTGAACTGAACTGACTGCATTGCTTTACAATGTTGTGTTCGTTTCTGCTGTACAACAACATGAATCAGCTGTATATGTACATATATCACTACCCTCTACTCATCTTTCCTTCTAAATCTCTTTGGCTTGATCTTTTTTTGCACATCTTTCATTGGTGGTCACATCCTCTGTATAACTTTTAATACTAGCTATAAAGAAAGAAAGTGAAGTCACTCAGTCATATCTGACTCTTTGTGACCCCATGAACTGTAACCTACCAGGCTCCCCCATCCATGGAATTTTCCAGGCAAGAGTACTGGAGTGGGTTGCCATTTTTTTCTCCAGGGGATCTTCCCCATGCAGGGATCGAACCCAGGGCTCCTGCATTGCAGGCAGACCATCTGAGCCACCAGGGAAGCTTAATACTAGCTATACGTGACTCGTAAGTTACATAATTTTGTATCCAACTTCCTGAGATCTCCACTCAGAGGTCTAATAAATATCTCAAATTCAACCTGTCTAAAACTGACAGATTTTTGTTTTCCTTAGCAAATCTCTTCCTCCCACCATCTGTCCCATTTCATTTGATGGCAGCATCATCCTTTCAGTTACTTTCAGCTACTCAGGCCGAAACACCCCAATGTTCTCAATCTATGTTTGATGCATAGGAAAACCATATTGCCTCTATCTTTAGAATATGGACAGAATTCAGCTACTTTTACCACGTCTACTGATACTGCTCTCTTTTGAGCCACTAGAGTGGTTCTTTAAAAAACATTGTCAGATCTTGTTACTCCTTTCAGAACCTTGCAATGACCCCCATTTTCTTCAGAGTAAACATTTAAAGACCTTACAAAGAAAGGTTTTGCCAGGAATGATGGATGACAACATTTTTAGAAGGTCCCGTTTGCTAAGTTTCTTTCTCACTAGAATGTGAACACTGTGGAGGCAGGAATCTTTGTCTTACTTTGGTTTTTCTACTATACCCCAAGCACATTTGTGCCTAGCATATAGATGGTATTGAATCAATGTTTGTTGAATTTAAGTCCATGCATTTGTTAGACATTTATTAAGCTCATAGTATATGAACAGTGCTAGATATAGCAAATCAGTTGCAGCCTCTGCCTTCATGAAGCTTTCATGAAATAGATGCCCACTCTTAGAGGTACTGTGTATTCCAATTATATGTATATTTTTTTAAATTATTTCAGATGATTTTCATGCACATCATGTATTGAAAGCTTATGTGTGTGTACCTCACTACCGAAGTAGATTTATTCTTAAGAATATATCATTAGGAAACTCAGAACTAACTTGATCTCTAAAGGTTGAAAAAGAATCCTAAACAGGAAATATTAGAGGATAAACATCCAGTAAACACTTTAAGGAGCACATACTGCACAAAGCCCTCTTTCATGTTAAATGATCCTAGTTTCCAATAACCTTACCACTTAGATCCACCGGTTTAATGGGGTTAGACTGTCTCTTTTCCAAATCTAGCTCTTTACAGCTGCTTTCACATTTTTTGCCCTATCACATATTTTGTGATATCCTGGCCTGAAGAAAGATGTAGGAGTCAAGAGAATCAAGTTATTTTCCCAACAATGAAACTGAGTTGATAGTCTCACTGGAGCTCAGGTTCCTTATTTTTATTTCTTTTAAAAAAAGGTTCCTTATCTTTAAAATGAAGCTTTAGACTAAATTAAACTCCCTCTAGCTGCAGTATTCTAGAATTCTGATTTTACTTTCTATATCTACATATGTTAGAATTGATAATAAAGAAACAATGCATATCAGAATTTGATACAATTTTGAAGGAAGAGTTCATCATTTTTCCCATTATAGAAGTCTTTGGTGTTTCCAGGTTAACATACTATAAATAAAAGTCTTCCATTTAAAACATCAGTCAGTTCAGTTCAGTTCAGTCTCTCAGTCGTGTCCGACTCTTTGCGACCCCATGAACCACAGCATGCCAGGCCTCCCTGTCCATCACCAACTCTCAGAGCCTACCCAAACTCCCCAAACTCATGTAAAGGATATGACAGATACCCAGCATTAATACACGACAGAGCGACTTCACTTTCACTTTTCAATTTCATGCATTGGAGAAGGAAATGGCAACCTACTCCAGTGTTCTTGCCTGGAGAATCCCAGGGATGAGGGAGCCTACTAGGCTGCCATCTATGGGGTCGGTCACACAGAGTTGGACTTGACTGAAGTGACTTAGCAGTAGCAGCATCATTAATATGACTTACTGTGGGAGTGTGGACTACCTATCATATCTCTGAGGGAAAAGAAGGTGTGATGTGGAAGTGAGGAGGACACGTATAGAATTTCAGTTTCCCAAATGATTCTGATAATCTACCATCACAACCCTCTACCACTACTTCCCACTTGAGAAACACTGTTCTGAGGATTAAATGAATAAACATACTCATTAACTAAATCAGGACCATCACTGTATTTGCATTCTAAGTAAGGAACTGTTTTATTTAGGTGTCATTCTTTTTCCACTTCATTGCAAATTACCTGAATTCAAAAGATTTATTTGTAGTATATCACTATCTACCATTCTGAACATCATGAAGGGGAGAATAACTGACACATTACATTGAATCTCACATTACATGAATTACATTGAATCTCACATTACACATTACATGAGAATCTATGTCAAGTATATTGAACTTTTTCAAAGTCAGAATATAATAAATTAAGAAGTTCTATATGTTTGAAGTGTAATAAAGAGTAAAATTCATGGGGCTGGAAATTTTAAGACTACGTTTCTAGTCTAGTTCTGCTGATTCCTGGTGTGATGATTGGGTAAGGCGTATAATGTCTCTGAATCTTAGTTTCTCTGTATTTATTAATAGAATATAGGTAATACTGTATTCATCAAGAATGTCATATTGGACTAGGATGTAAGTGCCAAGAAATCAGAGACTTGTTTTCATTCACTGTTGTGCATCCAGCACCTAGAATAGTACCTGGCACATAGTAGGTTATCAATACACTATTGTCAGATGGGTGAACTGTCTTATTTGAAGTGATCTAATAAATCCTGGAACTACAAACACAAAAATGACACAGTGTCTTCCCGCCAGAAGTTCACAGTCTGGGTGAGACATACATGCACGAATGCTACAGCATAGTTAAATGAATGAGTGCATGGTGAAGATCACCTGAGGTAATGTCATGATACACAGTGCACGTTATAGGTGCCGATGGCACTGGTAGAGAACCAAAGAAAGAATGCAGGTTCAGAAGTGTATCTATTAACCCTTTAAAGCACTTCTTCAAGATTTATGGTCAGTTTGAAGTTATGTCCATGATAATCCAGAAAACGGTGTTTGTGTTTAGTGAAGGTAGGAGCTTGAAATTGGGCACACAACAGGAAAATAGGATTAAAATGAAACTGCACGTGTTCATATACATGTAGCTATATGCATACATACATGTGTGTTTGATGGGGAAGAGAGCAGTGGAAATGAGTGAACACAGTTGCATAGGACAATGCAGAAAAGGTAATAACGAAAGAAAATAGTAAGAAGGCATAGATACAGCTATTCATTCCAAAATCATCCCTTAATAGTACCCATTTTAATTTTTCAGTACTGATATTAATAATAGGGTGAGAACTGGGAGTTAGGTTGGAATAGAGAGTTAGAGGAGAAGAATGTTTAAACAAAACAGAAAGTCGACCTAGGTGTCCAATGACTGGTAGTTTATTTTATTGATTACCTGATATATAACATCTTCACTTATTTGGAGTTTTTTTCTTTGTTTTTAAGGCTGGAGGCCAATCAACTAATTTTAAAATCTTCATGATATAGAAAGTGGAAACTGCTTTTAAACCAACCTAAATCATTTTTGTACTATTGCATAATAGCAGAATTATGCTTAAAAGTCACCCACTAGTGAAAGAAAAGTGGTTTCCTATGCTATGAAAGGCAGTGTGGGTTTCTATCATCATTTTTAGACTGCTTTTTTGATCATCTCTTTAAAAAATGTGCATACTGATACCTTTCATATGCTGCTTTTTCTATTTAAATTACAAGTTTAAATTTGTTTCTAAGACAAAAGTTTATAATATGGGATCCAAGGGGGTCTCTCTTGAAGATGGGTAAAACTTCTGACATTGCTGGAAAAGTTCTGTACTTATGCACATTTTTCTGGAGAGGGGTCAATTTTTCTGGAGTGAAAGTGAAAGTGTTAGTCACTCAGTCAAGTCCCATTCTTTGCCACATCAACAGTAGCTCCAAAGTTTATGGCCAAAGCAAGATCTTAAGAGAACAGTTTTAATTCATTCACTTAAATATCTTTTTTTAGGACTACTATGGAGACTGAAGCATGTAGTTAAAAAGTATTTGAAAGTCATCACTACATATTTTTGTTTATATAATGATCTATCACATTTTTAAAAATACCTTTCAGAAATCTTAGAATGTATGTCTTACCACATGGTCTGTCTTGCAGGTTCGATTCCCTTCTCACTTCAGTTCAGATCTCAAGGACCTTCTAAGGAACCTGCTGCAGGTAGACTTAACAAAGCGGTTTGGAAATCTAAAGAATGGTGTGAGTGATATAAAAACTCACAAGTGGTTTGCTACAACAGATTGGATTGCTATTTACCAGAGAAAGGTGAGCCTGTTCTTTCTTTAATATGAAAGCTTTTTAAGTTAACTATTTAAATTATATGTAGTAGAGGTATCTTCAACTTAGCGCAAAGTTTTAATATTTTTTACCTTTTGAATTAATCTTATGTAGGACTTAAAGAACCTGTATAGGGCTTCCTTAGTGTCTCAGTGGTAAAGAATATGCCTGCTAATGCAGGAGACATGGGTTTGATCCCTGGGTCAGGAAGATCCCTGGAGAAACAAATGGCAGTCCACTCCAGTGTTCTTGCCTGGGAAATCCCATGGATAAAGGAGATAGGCCAAGTACAGTCCATTGAGGTTGCAAAAGAGTCAGATATGACTTAGCAACTAAACAACAAAGAACCTTATAGCTCACAATTTAAATGAGTTTTCTCCTTGATAGAAGGGAAAGCGTATAGTCTGTATAGATCATCAGTTGGAAATATTTTCCTTGTCAAATTTTTCCTACCCATACCTTTTACTTTTCATATGCCATGGCAAGTACATATTAGTATCCTAATAATCTGCACTTCAAAGCTGATTAGTAAGTCACATTAGTAAGACAATATGTAAACAAATATACCCACCTACCCAGAAGGAAATGGCAACCCACTCCAGTGTTTTTGCCTGGAGAATCCCAGGGACGGGGGAGCCTGATGGGCTGCTGTCTCTGGGGTCGCATGGAGTCAGACATGACTTAGCAGCAGCACCCAGAAGCACACAGCCAGATTTAGTAACATTTAATTGTTGGATTCATTAAGATATTTTTCAATCATCATTACTTTACCTTTGGGATAANGAACAAAATTTGTTGCCAGGTGATTATGCTGGTGTACTGTATGTGTCAGCCTGAGATGGAGGCACTGCTTCAACTTCAGCTTTCGTCCTGTGCCTCAGCAATGAGGAAAGGGGACACAACTGCCACAGTTGTATTTTAATTTTGAGGTGTGGTATTTTTAGATATGTCATAATTTCTAGCTTCTTTCAGTAAATGGAATTATGATCATGCAAATACAATTTTAGTATTTGTTTTTTTAATAGACTTTTTTTTTGCCAGCTGACTTAATAATATTGCTATCATGTGGAAATTTCAAGCATTTTTGCCCATTTCGTTCACTGTTTGTTGAGAATCCATGGCTTAACTCAATTTTTTAATATTTTTTTTCTTTGCTCTTAAATTTCCTGTCTGGTTTTATCTCTGTGCGTCAGTGACCTATCTTAAAACAACACACCAAAATAGTTGAAAATAAACTGTATTCATTTTTATGATCAATTTACATGCATATAAGATGAGTTGTGTTTAATCAAACTGATCTTAATGTATATAAATACTCTGCTTCATTATCGGTGCAGGTAGGTCACTGATTCTGCTTCTTCTCATGTGTACCACACCTTTGTAAAACCTTTGAAGATGCTGGAGAAATCTGTCTGAGATGTTCTCTGCATCAGTCTGTACATCTTGGTTGTCAAGTGTTTCTGCATGGTCATGTCACTTAAAGCTGATACTGATTTGTTGGTCCACTTATATTTAAAATGTGCAAGGAAAATATGGAATACTTTGCTGTAGCAAATTTTATGTAATAATATATCATGTTAATAAATCTAAAACATCATTTGTATAAAATAATTTAGGTTTTTTGTATTTCATTTAGACCCAAGAACATGCTGATCTTGTATTCAATATGTATGCTATAAATGCTATGGTACCTATGTTGTATATTATTGTAAAATTATTACATAATTTTAGTAAATCATGGGGTGACAATTTGATTATTACATTTTTAGTTTTCAGTAATTAAAAAGATTTCTATGAATTCTTAAAAAAGAAAATCATGAAATTACTACTGCCTGGCACAGATTTGCTATAAAATCTGCCTGGGTAGATGACCCGTAGGCATGCATTGGCTTTGAGGGCTATTTAGCCATTCCATTTAACTTCCCATTCGAAGGATATCAGCAAGCTTTGTCCCAATCCATCAAGGGAGTCTGTTTCCAACCACTCAAATACACTGAATTAGAATATCTTAGAATTATATAGAACTCCCAGTTTCAGCCACAATTTAGCCAAAAATAAGATAAAAACTTGAATAAGAAATAAGTGGAATGAATCAGTATTTAATCTCAGATTACGTTATTTGAAACAGAAGAAATAATAAGGAGATGCCATTGTCAGGAAAGGAGCCGTAGACTGAAAGTCAAGGCATCTGAGTGTCAAGCCTTGTCTGTCACTATCAGCAGTGACCTTGGCCTCAGTTCTCTTATCTGTGAAACGGACGAGTTCCATTAGGCAGTTTCTAAGGTCCCTTCTAACTTCCCCATGTTTGATGATTTTTGACATTTTCTGAGGGGATAACATGCTTTGAAGTAAGTCTCAGTAAGGTGATATTCTAGGGCATCTTTCTTCTCCTTAATTCTTGCAGTGTTCTTACAGTTCTTTGAATATCATGAGAACCTCGTGTCTGTTCTGATTCCTTCCTCCTTCACTGATGCTAAATATCCAATTGATATCAAACTGTCAACCTACCAAAATGATATTGTGGCTTGTGGGCATTGCTGTCTTGTTCTGATATGTTCCTGTGGTGAGTGCCCATTGGCCTGAAAATACTCATTGTAAACCTAAAAAAAATCATTTTTCTTTCCTACTGTTTTTTCTGCTTGTTGAAGAATCAAATGAAATAATGTATGTGAAAGCACCTTGTAAACTGTAACCTATCAATGTAAAATGTTAAGGTGTGTTGTTATTTCATTAATTACTTTATTTAGAATGGAATTTCCTATGCACTCCTGTAGCTAGGAAATGCTGAAAACAACTGTGTTTTTTAATTAATAACTGCAAAATTAAAGTATCTTGAAAGGATAGAACAATTTGAGTCTTGGATTCTATTTAGTACCCTTATTTCCTGATTTATTTTCTGTGTAAACTTCAGATGCCTATGGATTCCTAGTTCTTATGTATTTGGGTAAGAACAGAGCAGTAGAGGGTTAAATGGCCACTAGCCTATTCTAACTGGGTGTTTACTAAGAAACTACTAGATTTATTCCATAGTCTCTAAAGTGTTTCTACTTTTTCCTAATACTATTAGTCTAAATTACTCATAAAATAATGTTGAAAATATTCATATTTTAAAGATTAACACTAGAAGAGCCCTCACCCTTACTTTGTATAGTGAACTATGAATTTATATTTTCTTTTCTTTAGAGATGTTTTTGAGCTTCACCATTACCTCTTCTGGTTTTGGCCAGGTTGACTAATGTGTATTACTATAGTTGTTGTTTACCTCAAGAAATACCTTTTTAGGTAATTAATAACTTACCATTTTTTGCTTTGTTACTACAAACATTTATAAACATTGATGCATTGTATAACCAGTGACTGCTCATTTTATCATTGTTAAGCTTGTGGAAATTCTAGTTTCTTCATTTCTGTATATAACTGGTTCTAAAGATCTGGGCATATCTTCACTCCAGAACTATCATCATTTGAAATTCCCTCAACTTTTCTCTTACAAATACTGGATATGATGTTAAATACCTTCAGTTTAGCTTTGCTGAACATTTTCTATATGCCTTCTGATAAGGGCTGAATTGTGTCCTACCAGAATTCCTATGTTGAAGTCGTAACCCACAGTACCTCGGAATATCGTATTTGAAGGTAGGCCCTTTAAAGGGATAATTAAGGTAAAATCAGGTCATATGGTTGGGCCCTAATCCAATAAGACTGGGTCTTTATGAGAGGAGATTAGGACAGAGACCACACAAACTGAGGGAAGACAGCGTGAGACCATAAGAGGAAGAGGACCATCTACAAGCCAAAGAGAAAGGCCTCAAAAGTAGCCAACCCTGCCGACACCTTGGTCTTGGACTTCTGGCCTCCAAGAATGTGAGGCAATAAATTTCTGTTGTTGAACCACCCAGTCTGTGGTCCTTTGTAAAAGTAGTCCTAACAAACAAGTACACCCAGTGAGTATACTCCCATGGTGAATGGCTTCCAGTCATCTCCCCTCAGATGCTTTACACTTGGCTAATACTGTCTTCCCCCATGGCTCAGTGGTAAAGAAGCCATCTCCAGGAGATGCCAAGAAGCAAGTTTGATTTCTGGGTTGGGAAGATTGTGTGGAGGAAATGACAACCCACTCCAGTATTCTAGCCTGGAGAATCCCATGGACAGAGGGGCCTGGCGGGCTACAGTCCAGGGGGTCACAAGGAGTCAGACACAACTGAGTGACTAAATAACATCAAGACTCACCATAAACCAAAAAGAAAAAAAAAAAAAAACAACTGTGGTCACAGACCTCACTTCACCTACTGATTGTTTCTATTCTTCCCTGGGGTATTAGCAGGAAACAGCTAATGAGAGTGAGGGTGATAACTCCTGGTTGACTTAGCCTTGGCATCAAACTATCCTCTTGATAATACAACATAAAACTGAACACACCAGACTCATTGAGTTTAGAGTCTTTCAGTTCAGTCGCTCAGTAACCTGCAACCCCATGGACTGCAGCACGCCAGGCTTCCCTGTCCATCACCAACTCCCAGAGTTTACTCAAACTTATGTCCATTGAGTTTGTGATGCCATTCAACCCTCTCATCCTTTGTTGACCCCTTCTCCTTCCGCCTTCAATCTTACCCAGCATCAGGGTATTTTCTAATGAGTCAGTTCTTCACATCAGGTGGCCAAAGTATTGGAGTTTCAGCTTCAGCATCAGTCCTTCCAATGAATATTCAGGACTGATTTCCTTTAGGATGGACTGGTTGGATCTCCTTGCAGTCCAAGGGACTCCAAAGAGCCTTCTCCAACACCACAGTTCAAAAGCATCAATTGTTCAGTGCTAAGCTTTCTTTATAGTCCAACTGTCACATCCATACATGACCACTGGAAAAACCATAGCTTTGACTAGACGGACCTATGTCATCAAAGTAATGTCTACTTCTTCATACACTATCCAGGTTTGTCATAGCTTTTCTTCCAAGGAGCAAGCGTCTTTTAATTTCATGGCTGCAGTCACTCTCCACAGTGATTTTAGAGCCCAAGAAAATAAAGTCTGTCACTGTTTCCATTGTTTCCCAGTCTCATGAAGTGATAGGACCAGACGCCGTGATCTTAGTTTTCTGAATGTTGAGTTTTAAGTCAACGTTTTCACTCTCCTCTTTGCTTATCTCTTAATGCTGATGTTAATGCAACAGCCAAAAGGAAAGTGGGATGGGGATAAAGGGCTGGTGAGAGAAACCCAGTTGGTTCATTGTCTGATTATTGATGGGGTAGTAATACTTACAGCCAGTGATTACTTTAATGTGTTAGTTTTTCCTTGGCTCCTGTAACAAATTACCACAAAATTCATGATTTAAAACAACACAAATTTATTCTCTTAGAGCTGACATAAGAAGTGAGTCTCTCTAGATTAAAACATCAAAGCATTAGCAGGCTTGTATTCCTTTCTAGAGGCTCTAGGTTTCCTTGTCTTTTCCAGCTTCTAGAGGCTGCTTACTTTCCACATAGAAATGATAGAATATATTTTCAAATATCTTTAAGGATACATTAATAGATTGCATTCAAGACAAACATCTCCACAGACAGAAAAGATGAAAATACACAGTGGTAAGTGGGGCTAAAGCCACAGACACACACTAATAGGTGAGATTTTTATTACAGTGAGATAATGATACTACACAGTGTCATGGACACTGTGAACAAAGATAATTCACAACTGGCATCCTTGACTTAAGAAACTATAGATGAAATAGTGTGTGAAAAAATATCTTTTCAGGAAAAATTGACACACAGGTCTCAACACCAAACCATAGTCCAGTGAAGGTTTTGAAATACAAAGATTAAAATTTTTATGCATAAAATGAAGACCCTCAAGGTGATGGCAGAATCTGGCTATCTCAGATGTCTCCTTACTATTACTTGGTGCCAAATGACAGTGATGGTATGAAGTTCTAAGTGAAAGACAATGTAAGCCAAGAGTAGTATACCCAATCAAGGTGCATTTAATTTAAAGGCACAAGGTAAGTCTCTGAGTAATTAAAAGAAAACCTATGGCCCCTTCACATCCAACTGGATCTTTGAAAAAGAACTCAGTAATGGAGAAGCAGAGATACAAAACCCATGGTGAACACTGAATCTATTTGTCATACTAACCACACACACAAGAGTGGGAATTAAAGTTACAGAACCAGATATAAATGTTTTAAGCCTTAGCAAAATTAGAAAAAGATAGCTAACAAAATTGGAAGGTAGGAAAAGGAAGTAAGACTGGTCATTTCCTTATCTTTTATGGCAGGAAGTCAACTAATAGAATCTAAAACTAGTGCATGTGGTAATATAAGATAGTGACTCTAACTTCTCAATGATTCTTTTTATAATTTTGTAATTATTTTGTGGGGAAAGAACATTTACCAGCAGCTTTCATTTTTACTTCAACTTCTTGTGTTGAATCCAATTACATTTATTTTCATTTCAGTTTCTTCTACTAAATTGGATTTTATAAGTAAAATTAAATTGGAGATGTTCTATTAAAAAGTATGATACAATTTTTATTAAATAAGTGCTATCTAGTTAGTACTTCTCTGTGTCTCTAGCCTTCTATTTCTGTTTGCACATAGAGGAAAGCCCAGCATGGTGCTGCTGCTGCTAAGTCACTTCAGTCATGTGACCCCACAGACGGCAGCCCACCAGGCTCCCCCGTCCCTGGCATTCTCCAGGCAAGAACACTGGAGTGGGTCAGCATCATGTCGAATTTGGCGTGATTTTATAACTTCTCCTTTGCACTTCGCTGAATTGCTTGCATTCTTTATAATGACAGAGTAATTCTTCAAAAATAAACATGCCCCATGTCAGAGCATTAATATCTTCATCCATTTTAAAAATTCAAATATTATGATACTTAGCAATTAAGCCAGTTCCATCAGAGTTCAGCTTTCTAAAGAAATCCTGATTCATTCCTTTTAGGACTGAAAATAATACTTTTGAGCAAGCCATCTGATGTCACTGAAATGGCATCACCAGCAGTATCATTGCCATGAAGAAATATTTTCATCTCATTCCTCATTTCTCAAGCTCAGGAGCAACCTTCCTTTTAACAGCCAACATCATTGTCACGTGGAGAAAAAACTCTTGTCTTTGCTGCCCATTTCTTCATACATTATGCTAAAAACTCATACTCAGTTACCACAAGCTCCCTGTTATTAAATTTTTCACTATTTTCTGTAATAAAACTGTCAAAGTCAAGAAACACATAAAGTGCAGAACATTCTCCATGAATAAACATGGTTACTAGCATCCAGAAAAAAGCCTTTTTCATTCAAGTAGCAATGTTCTTTGTCACTTACTGATCTGCAGATAACCTCATTTCTATCTATACTGTGGCTAAGAAAACAATCACTAACCAAATAAAAGTTTTCTTCCCTGGGACAAACAAATGAAAAAGTTGCTGAACCTTTTTCCTTCACATACAATTAAACACCAAAAGCCCAATGTAGAATCTCTCGTCGGTGGCTTTACCTACATTGTTCTAGATAGTATGCCACCATTTTTTTCTTACTTTGCTTTCCCTCCATACATACTTGTCATTTATTTGGGGCTGATTTTGCACAATTCTTAATTTAATATGCTTAGTACAATTTTTACTATAAGGAGGAAGACTGAATCTTGCTTTTATACTTTGGGAATTGATACTAGTCGAGGCTCTCTCAGCAAGTGACAGACCACTCAATGCAAAGTAGCTTTAACAAAAAAGGGAAACAGTGGACTCACAGAACCAGGAAGTCCAAGTGGGTTTTTGTCACAATATAAGATCAAACTATATATCATTGGAACTCTGCCTCTCTCTCATTCCACCTCTTAACCCTGCTTTCCTCAGAACTGACTTCAGTTTCAGGAGACATTCTCCATGGGACAGAAAATAAAACCACCAGCACTCTAGGCCTGCACTTTCAGAAGAATTCATAGCCCTTCATGAAGGAGAAGGTCTCTCGTGAATTATGTCAATTCCTGAATGGGACTAGTGGTCCTGCCTGGGTCAGAACCTACCTCTGTGCCCAAGTAAGGGGATATACATGACAACAGCCTCACTCGAATTACATGGGTTGTGGGAGGTGCAGTTCTCAGAAGGAAAATGTGTCCGAAAGTGGGGGAAAAAAAGCTGATATTCACTAAAATCTGTTCTACATCTTCACCAACAAAACCAAAAAATCTGTGTGGAAAATAATTATTTTGTGCATTGTGGAAAAACTTTATAGGTCTACCAGAATGAGAGGCATAAAAACACTGGTACCATATCACTTATTAAGAAATTATCCTAGTAAACAACATCACTGGCTGGGAGCAAAGAACTGACCAATCCCACAAAATTCTATTCTCAGAGATATCTGAGTCTTCCCTCTTCTCATTTTCATTGTCCACAGGTTTGCCACAATTATAATTTAGGAAACCATCAAACTCAAAGATTCACTTGTCCCAATACACTGATTCCCAATTAATATTCTCACTGAAAACTACTTCACTATTTAAGATATTAAAAGTATTACGAAGTATTTATTTTGTTATTTTCTCACCATTTTTATCCTTCAATAAACTTTTTGGAAACATTTAATATCTTTCTATAAAAACATGAAATTTAACAATAACATGTAAAATATTATTTAAAATAAACTACACCCTGTTAACTGAATGTTATTTTAGAGAAAATAACTGAACAGCACCTGTGGGGGTGACAGCCCTTCTAAACAGGGTCACAAAGTCTGATGTTCTTCCCACTGAGAAGCGAGGTCTGTGTCCCTTCCCAGTAAAGATGCTTTCAGATGGCACCAGCCCCCTCCGTGGAGATGCTTCCAGCTGCATAATATTCCCAGTTAATGCCCCAGACATCTTAATGGCAAGACAAAACATTTCTGCTCCTGTTTGAATTTGTGACCCATGAAACATCTGTACTTAACAAATGGATTGCTTTAAGAGGCTAATTTTTCGGGTAATTTGTTATGCAGGAAAAGATACGTGTAGCAGGCATACAGTCATCAAGTGTTAAGAATGTAATGGCTAAAACCACAGTAAGACTATCACATGCATGTCAGTTGGCCAAAAACTAGAAAACTTAACATATAATTGAATCAAAATTCTCTTACACTGCCATTGGAGAAATGAACTACTCAACCATTTTGGAAAGCAAACCCAGAAAAATCTAGTAAAATTGCCCATATAACGTGCTCTGTGAGCCCCAGTTTCACTCATATGATAGAGCCTAGAGAAACTCATTTGTCCTGTAGGAGATATGTATTTAAAAAATCATTACAACATTACTTGTAACAGCAAAAATTGGAAAATAATCTAAGTATCCATCAAAATGAGAATGAACAAATAAATAGAGGTAACTCCACAGGGTTGAGCTCTATATAGGAAACAAAATAAATAAACTAGAGCTACAAACCTTAATGTGGATGAAGCTCAGAAGTGTAAAGCTACAGACAATTTCAAAAAAAACAAAAATAAAGGAAACAGCACAGTGCTAGAAAACAAGAGGAAGCTCAAAACCTGGCATGAGAAGGAGCTAATGTCAGGGTGGCTCATGGAATATTAGACTAGCTTGAAGCTCTAGGACAGCCAAAGGGGTTTTATTGCTCACTAGGGTCAGCAAAGAATATGCAGCCTTAGACCACATTAAAAAAACAAACAACCCAATCAAAAAATGGGCAGAGGACCTAAATAGACATTTTTCCAAAGAAGGCATACAGATACAGGCACAAGAAAAGATGCTCATTATCACTAATTATTAGAGAAATGCAAATCAGAACCACAATGAAGTATCACCTCATACCAGTCAGAATGGCTAACTTCAAAAAGTCTACAAACAACAAATGCTGGAGAGGGTGTGGAGAAAAGGGAACACTCATATACAGTTGGTGGGAATGTAAACGGGTGCAGCCACCATGAAAAACAGTATGGACGTTCCTTAAAAAACTAAAGCAAAGCTGCCATATGGTCTAGCAATTCTACTCCTGGGTGTGTACCCAGAAGGAAAAAAAAAAAAAAAGAAAAACTTGTAATACAGAAGGGCTTCTTCAATGGTTCAGCAGGTAAAGAATCTGCCTGCAATGCACAAGACACAGGAGACCTGGGTTAGATCCCTGGGTTAGGAAGATCTATTGGAGGAGAGTATGGCAACCCACTTCAGTATTCTTGCCTGGAGAATCCCCATGGACAGAGGAGCCTGGAGGGCTGCAGTCCATAGGGCCACACAAAGTAGGACAGCCCTGAAGTGACTTAACACAGCATGCATACATGGAATCTAAAACAACGTAGTGAATATAACAAGAAACAGATTCATGGTTATAGAGAACAAACGTAGTGTTTACCAGTGGGAAGAGGGAAAGAAAAAATGTAGGGGATTAAGAGGTACAAACTATTACACACAAAATAAATGCCTTAAGGACATATTTTACAACACACAATATTTTATAATAAATAATGAAGTACTACCTTTAAAAATTGGGAATCACTGTGTTGGACATCTATAACATAAAATATTGTGCAACAAATATACCTAAATAAAGAAAAACTTTCATTAAAATATATATATATATATATATATCCATTGAGGAGAGGAACAGAAGATCATTGCATAGTAATCTATACACTGCTGAAGAAAGAATTTGAAAACTGGAAAGTAAAACGGAATGAATAGCTCAGAATGTGGCACAGAGAGATAAAAGTATGTAAAAGTGTAAAGGANTATATATATATATCCATTGAGGAGAGGAACAGAAGATCATTGCATAGTAATCTATACACTGCTGAAGAAAGAATTTGAAAACTGGAAAGTAAAACGGAATGAATAGCTCAGAATGTGGCACAGAGAGATAAAAGTATGTAAAAGTGTAAAGGAATTATAGGATAAAATGAGAAGATCCAAAATACATCAAAGGGAAAGTAATAAAGACTCAATTGTCATAGCAACGGTGACTGAGAATTTTCTACAATTGAAGAAACATGAGTTTTTAGATTGATAAGTACAACAAGAAAGGTAAATAAAAGCAAATTCACACTAAGCAGCAGAGAAAACTGTAGAGCATCAAAGCATAGGAGAAAATCTTCAGAGTAAATAGAAAGAAAAAACAACCTATAAAAAAGGCAATTAGACGCACTTTTTTTTATTAGCAAGTATACATGCTGGAAGATCACAGAGTAATATTTTCAAGAGCTCAGAATAAGTATCTGTCAGCCTAGACTCCCATTTCAAGCTAAGCTATCCTTGAAGAGAAGGAAAAACAGGGAAGACATTTTCAAAGTCAGAACTAATCACTCAGTCCCTCACTGACAGAAATATTTTTTAAGTACTTCCGGAAGAAAGAAAGTAAATCCAGGAGAAGGAGTGGATGGATATAAGAAGCAATAGTGAGCAAAGAAATTAGCAAATATCTTAGTAAGCATTAATAGAAAAAAGGAAAAGTTGTGAAATGAATATGAGTCAGATTATATCATAGATCTTTCCTTCTAAGCCACTAGCAATTTCTAAGTACACTTTGAAAAACACTCAACATAGGTTTTTCCCCAATAATTCAAAGAAAGTTCAACCTTAGTAAATCAATTATTCTATTATTATAATTCAGTACATTAGCATTCACACCTAATTTAAAATTTTTTTTAATTTTAGTATTAATAAATTATGAATAGAAGGAAGCTATAGTAACATGATAGTGGTAACAACAAAAAAACCTATCACAAAACATTTAATTCACAGTGAAATAGTGGAAGAACTTACATTTAAGTGAAGAACAAGACACCACTTATAATTCAACCTTTTCCTGAGACCTTAACAAAACAATTCCAAAAAATAAACAGAAGTTTAAATATTGACACTAAAGTGGAAATTCATGACCCAGATAATCACGATGGTGTGATCACTCATCTAGACCCAGACAATCTGGAATGCAAAGTCAAGTGGACCTTAGGAAGCATCACTATGAACAAAGCTAGTGGAGGTGATGGAATTCCAGTCGAGCTATTTCAAATCCTAAAAGATGATGCTGTCGAAGTATTGCACTCAGTATGTCAGCAAATATGAAAAACTCAGCAGTGGCCACAGGAATGGANCCTCTTCACTTTCTGCCATAAGGGTGGTGTCATCTGCATATCTGAGGTTATTGATATTTCTCCCAGCTGGAGTATAGCTTTTACCAAACACCAAATACTGTGCAAAGACTATATGACACGTATGAACTCATTTAACCCTCATAGTGATCATATTCTGTGCTTGGGGCAGAGAAGACTGCAGAGCAAGCCTCTGCCTTCTTGTAATTTGTGTTACAGTGTGGGAGGAGAGAGAAATAGAAAAGATAGCAGTGTCCCAGCCCTGCCTAGCCCCAGGTCTCCGACCCTCAGCCTGGAGAGTGCAGCCTGTCTCCTGACCTCAGGCTCTCTGCCCTTTCTGCTGGATCAGCAACCCCTCTAGAGTTCACATAGTCATCTTGCTTTCCCTGCAAGATAAAATGGCCAACTTTACATGCAGAGCTTGGGTATTCATTATAGTTTTACTCTATGCTTACTCTGCAAATAAGGCTTCTCAACTCTGCTGCGGCAGAAATGAAATCAATCGTGTAAATCAACCATGTGGACCATATGACTCGCCTCTCGATCTTTTCCAAGACTCCCATAGGCGAAAACTAAAATATCATTCACGCTTCTGGGGAAGAAGAATAGTTTCCCAGGAGTGAGGACATCTGCCACTTCTCTGCAGAAATAGGAACGGCTCCTGCCAGCCTCGCTGCTGGGCCAGGGTGGGCGTGGGCTCTGCCTCAGGCTCTGAGAGTGTGGGCCGTGAGCCGATGTTTACTGCCACAGACTCAGCTTCTGTTGGCATTCGAGTGTCTCCAGTGGCAGAAGTTCCCTTTGTCCCACTGTCCCACCAGGAGAAGTTGCTGTGGTTACTGTCAGATCAAGGTTCTTGGAGATGTTTCGTGGTGACCNCCAATACTTTGGCCACCTGATGCAAAGAACTGACTCATTGGAAAAGACCCTGATGCTAAGAAAGATTGAGGGCAGGAGGAGAAGGGGACAACAGAGGATGAGATAGTTGGATGGCATCACCAACCTGATGGACACGAGTTTGAGCAAGCTCCAGGGCTTGGTGATGGACAGGAAAGCCTGAGTGCTGCAGTCCTTGGGGTTGCAAAGAGTCAGACACGACTGAGTAATTGAACAGAACTGAACACACTTTAAGTGGGCAAAAGAGGAGATGTGACAGCTACAACCCCACAAACACCCAGGAGAGTGTATCACACATGGTGAGTGCCACAGTAGAAAGATCCAGAGTTGCTGACATGCTTGCTTGCCACAGTTCCTCTGCTATGACAGTGTTCTGGTGTTACTCTTTACTCTCTTCATCTCTTCAAACAGCTTGTAAGTACTGGCAAGTTAGGGTTGAGTCTTATGCCTCTTTGGATCAATCTAGTAACCTCTTTACAAAAAGTGTGTCGATTGATTGCCCGAATATTGGCCTGAGAATACTTTGGACATATGAGTCCAATAAGACCATAAACTGGATGAGATAACATAAGCTGAAGTTTCTGGAAGCACAAAAATTAGATTTTACAACTATTTTCCTGTATCGGCAGTATCATAAGTGGAATGAGCATGGGCTTTAAAATAACAACTCCTGGGAATAAACCTCAGCCCTATCATCTCCTGGTTGTGTAGAACTGAGCAAGTTACTAGGCCTCACCTGTCCTGTCTCCTCACTTGTAAAATGGAGATTTAAGAATGCAAATAAAATTAAAATATGTTAAAAGAAGAAAGCCTCTAAAGTATCTAATGCACTTCCTAGTTTGCATTAGGTGTGCAGTGGGTATTAATTCTTTTTCCTCTTGTGCCTTTCCCTCAAGGAGCAGGGGTGGCTGACATACCAGGGAGATAGGAGAAGAGGAAAACCTCAAATAACAAAACAATGACTGCTGTCTGGCTCAGTTCAGTTGCTCAGTCGTGTCTGACTCTTTGCGACCTCAAGGAGTGCAACATGCCAGGCTTTCCTATCCATCACCAAGCCCCAGAGCTTGCTCAAACTCATGTCCATCAAGTCGGTGATGCCATCCAACCATCTCATCATCTGTCGATCCCTTCTCCTCCTGCCTTCAATCGTTCCCAGCATCAGGGTCTTTTCAAATGAGTCAGTTCTTTGCATCAGGCGGCCAAACTATTGGAGTGTCAGCTTCAACATCAGTCCTTCCAGTGAATATTCAGGACTGATTTCCTTAAGGATGGACTGGTTTGATCTCCTTGCTGTCCAAGGGACTCTGTAGAGTCTTCTCCAACACCACAGCACAAAAGCATCAATTCTTTGGTGCTCAGCTTTCTTTATGGTCCAACTCTCACATCCACACGACTACTGGAAAAACCACAGCTTTGACTAGACAGACCTTTGTCAGCAATGTCTCTGCTTTTTAATACGCTGTCTAGATTGGTCATAGCTTTTCTTCCAAGGAACAAGCATCTTTTAATTTCATGGCTGCACTCACCATCTACAGTGATTTTGCTGAAAGTTTTTCACTGTTTCCCTTGTTTTCCCATCTATTTGCCATGAAATGATGGGACCAGATACCATGATCTTAGTTTTTTGAAGGTTGAGTTTTAAGCCAACTTTTTCACTGTCCCGTTTCACTTTCATCAAGAGGCTCTTTAGTTTCTCTTCACTTTCTGTCATAAGGGTGGTGTCATCTGCACATCTGACATTATTGACATTTCTCCCTGCAATCTTTACCAGGCGATCTGTCTGGTAACTAACTGAAAAGTGATGTGGGTCCAGGAGCTGAATGTTCACTTTTGCCCCTGGAGTCTGCCCTGCTACACTTGGGCCAATGGTAAGCAACTGTGAGACTGCCCTTAAGGCTGATCTTCAGCCCACCTCTTCTAGTCGGCCTACAAGGTTTGCTGGCCAGGCTCCCCAGGATGACAAGTGCCGCTTTGTGCCTGTCCTTCCGTTTTTAGAAAACTAATCTGCTCCCTAATCTGCTCCCTTGGAGAAGGCAATGGCACCCCACTCCAGTACTCTTGCCTGGAAAGTCCCATGGATGGGGGAGTCTGGTGGGCTGTGGTCCATGGGGTCACTGGGAGTTGGATACAACTGAGCGACTTCACTTTCACTTTTCACTTTCATGCATTGGAGAGGGAAATGGCAACCCACTCCAGGGTTCTTGCCTGGAGAGTCCCGGGGACGGGGGATCCTGATGGGCTGCCGTCCATGGGGTCACGCAGAGTCGGACATGACTGAAGTGACTCAGCAGCAGTAGCAATCTGCTCCCTGTCTGAGAGAGAAACGCCTTGTAAATTGTCATTCTTGCCCAGATCTATGACTATATTGCAGGAGGCTGCAAGGTTCACAGGTCCCTGAGGTGGCGTCACTGCAAGATTAAATACGTGACCTCGTGTGGCTTTCCCCTGCACATTTAGACAGGAAAGAGTCTTCACACCTGGACAGAAACACCCACGGAAGACCAAGGATATGAGAAAAACTAAAATTCACTCCCCTTAACCCTCCTTTTACCAAAAAAATCCCCTTTACATGAAACATTAGCCAAGGGTTGTTGTTTCGTCTGGGTCATGGGGGAAAATCATGTTATTTTAGAAAGGAAATGAAGTGGCATTTCTTGGCAGCCAATTTTGAATTCTGCATTTTAAATCATTCAAAGAGCTTCTGCAGCTGGCGGAAGATAGAAACTTATTTGAAGGGAGAAATGAGAAACTCATCAAAGAATTACAACTCCTTGGGGTAATTTTGATTATAAATAGGACAGATGCCATCTGTCTAGCATGGTTCCTTCATTCATTCGTTCATTCAGAAATATTATTAGGCACCTCCGTTGTGAGGCCCAGGGTTAAGTACTTGTGACAAAAAGATGATACAACAAAAAGATGGGACACATATGTGTGAACAAATTCTTGAAGTCACGTGAGACAAGTTCAATTTAAAAAAAATGCATAAGCAAAGCAGTGAAAGCTGCCAGGAAGGGCTGTGAAAAGGCAGAGGGGAAAGAGGGAACATCTCACAGAGCAAGACCTGAGCTTGGGCTTAAGGATGAGTAGGTTTCCAGGTATATGAGTGGGGAAGGGCACTTCAGGCCAAGGGATGAGCAGGTGTTATACCACATCAAGTTCAGAGGGGCTACAGTGACTGTTCTCTAATACAGGAATCCCAGCCAGCAACGAGAAAGCGGTAAGAGAGGAGGTTGGAGACAGAATGCAGCCTCTTATCATGACAGGCATGGAAGACCATACTGAGGACTCTGGACTACATCCTGTGGGATACTGGAGAGCACTGAGGATGTTCAGTACATGTGAAAGTTCAGGTGGCCTGTTGCCTTTTAGAGCTTAGGCGGCAATCAGGTCAGGATGAAGAATGAAACCTACAGAATGGGTATAAAGAGTGTGACAATAATCCAGCAAAGGGACAGTCAAAAACCCCTGTGAAGGGCAAAGGTGGAATGAATTATGGGGCCATTGAATCAGAAAGTAAAGGACCCCCAGGTTTCAAGCTTGAGAAGATTTTTCCAGGGAGCTCATGAGTGGGTATGGCCCTGGGGAATGTAGTCACAGATGCTGTTCTCAGCTTACCAGAGAGGTCTAGATGGACTCAGAGGTGTGGGAGTCATCCTGCATAGTGTCGGGGGTGGTTGACTGCTTGGGCTTAGTGAGATTGTTTCCGGTGATGACACGCAGGGCAGAGGTTACAGATGGACAGCTCGAGGCTGCATACGTCAGTAGATGTGTTTGGTTTGGNTGGACTCAGAGGTGTGGGAGTCATCCTGCATAGTGTCGGGGGTGGTTGACTGCTTGGGCTTAGTGAGATTGTTTCCGGTGATGACACGCAGGGCAGAGGTTACAGATGGACAGCTCGAGGCTGCATACGTCAGTAGATGTGTTTGGTTTGGCTTGTATGATACCTTTAAATATTTGAACTCTTAGCCAACATTTAAAAGTTGGAGGATATAACAACGAAAGGAAATCTAAAATTCCAGATTAAAAAAAAAAAAATCAGAAGATCTGGGACTACATTCTCACATAGCAACAAATGGCCAGAGTGGATTAGCTGCTGCCCATTTAAAAGGGACATCCAGTTCACTCTGTCTCTCTCTCCTGCCTCACTCACTCCCATGGCCTGTTTAGCCTCTGAAAATTGCAAAGAGGATAAACAACAACGACGAAGGGCCCTGCAGCCACAGAGTGATGCCCTCCCCCCGCAGAGTGATGCCCTCCCCCAAGACACCCACATCCAAACCCTCAGGAGGCTGCACACCAGCAGACCTTAAAATAGAGTGCTGTAGATTAGCCATGTGGGCCCAACATAATAACAGAGATCCTTCAAAGTGGAAGCAGGAAACAGAAGAGGAGGTCAGAGTGACACAGTGTGGGAAGTGGCCGGCTTTGAAGACGGAGGAAGGGTGGAGCCCCTGACAGTGGAACAGGAAGGAAGGAGGAGACCCAGAAACAGAGATGTGACTACAGATGCATGGTCAGAACAACGTGACGTGAGAAAGGCTCCACCGGCCGTTACAGACTTTGAAGATGGAGAGGGGCCACCAGCCTCTAGAAGCTCAGAAGGCGAGGAAGTGGATCTTCTCCCAGCATCTCCAGAAAGAAACGCAGCCCTGCTGATATTTTGGTCTTAGCACCGAGACCCACGTTGGACGTCTAACCTACAGAACTGTAAAATAATGAATCTGTTTTATTTCAAAACACTAAGTTTGAGGTTTGACAGCCATAGAAAGCTAATGTGTGGCTCGTAGAAAAGAAGTAGCAGGGGGAAAGGCTGAGAAAAGGGGACAGGAGGGAACCGAAGGAAGAACAGTTAGAGAATCGAGCGAGCGAGTGTGAGCGTGCGTGCTTAGTCACGTCCAACCCCTTTGTGACCCCATGGTCTGTTGCCCACCAGGCTCCTTGTCCATGGGATTTTCCAGGCAAGAATACTGGAGTGAGTTGCTATTTCCTACTCCAGGGGATCTTCCAGACCCAGAATCAAGCCCCCATCTCTTACGTCTCCTCTCCTGCATTGGGAAGCGGATTCTTTACCACTGCACCGCATGGGAAGCCCAGAGAATCAAGAAACGACCCATTTTCAAGAAGGAGATACCATTAAACGACCCCTAGCTATCAAGTCCAGTTCTGAAGGCAAACGGCGAAATGGATCCATGATCAACTTAGGGGCACATCAGAATCACTCAGGGGTATTGTTAAAAATTCCAGGGTCCACCCCAAACGATGGTGCTAGACTCTGATATGGAACCAAGCTTAGTCATCATGGAATGAGATGACCTGATTTACCAGATTAAATGAGTACTTCACACTTGTTGACTTAACTCTTAAGTCTCCATGTGGCCTTTAACAGAAGGAAACCTATTTAAAATTTAATAGCACATTTTATTAAAGCTATTTATCTGCATGAGTTTTGTTTTTATATGGATAATAACCCCCTTGCAGGCAGTAGACACCTGCCAAATGTTTGCTGAATAGATAAATGAAAGAGATGGAACCACGGGAGGATGTGGTAGTTTTCCAAAGCCAGCAGGATGAACAGAGATCATTTACCTCTTAAACCTTATAAATAATTCATTTGTGCACATTTACTTGTATAGACGAAGTCACGCTTTTTGACTTAGATGCCTGGAATCCTCCACTACCTGCTAGGTCATCAGAACCAGCCATGATTAACCTTCAGAGGGATTCCTGGATCAGAGAGACAAGGCACTTCCTCTCATAGTCTCCCTCCGGAAATGGCCTTTGGTGGTGGTTGTTCCAGCTGTTGCCTTAGGTGATAGTACAATAACCTGAATAAAATGAAACTTCACTCTAACCTAATCCGAGAGGTGGCAGAGAACACTCCCAGTTCAATACCTAAAGGGCTGACCTAGAAGACTGGCCCCTGAAAATGACTGAGCTGAGAGTGCCAGCTGTGGTGTAAGACTTGGCATAAGTCTGAAGGTCAGTGTGTGACATGAGTGTGGGCCCTGAACACCCTGGACCTCTGAGGCCTGACCTACTTTGCCACCTGGGGAAAAATACAAAGGCCAAGGAGAAAGCTTGTGCCACGGCAATTCCAAGGCAGGAAGGAAATTTCAGATGCTGTAACGGAAGGCCAGACTTCAAGCAGAGCTTTCAGGCAAAAGGAAGAGCCGTGAGCTGAGATTCACTGGGAAGAGTCTGGATTCTGAGGGACATCCTGCCTCCTAGAAAGAAGGGAGATCAGCCGGCTATGCAGATATATAATGAGGGGTTGCAAAGTCTTGACTACATTCTCTCATGTCGGTGACAAGTGTGACATTGTTGAAAGAGTTGGGACAGAAGCCAGGTTGCTGTGAGTTAAGAATATGTTTCTGAAGAGCTCAGAAGAGATGGAAAAGTAGGTCAGGGTGCTAGAAAGAAATGCCATAAGGAAGGAAGATTTTTTTATTTTGTTGTTATGTGCTTGGTTTTATTTTTAGGATTAAGGGCACATGAACATTTACAATGTCTGAGGAAGGGAGAGGCTCCAAAGATGGGAAGGGAAATGATAAAGAAAGATGGAGGTGAGGTGAAGAGAAGAGATCATCAGCCCTAGTTACAGGCAGTGTTAGTTAATATTATTTAATAAAATATTTACTGAGTACTGACTAATGTGCCAGGCACTACCCTGAGGTGCTGGAATGAGCAACATAGACAGAGATATAATCTTTTTCCAGTGACATTAGGGTTTAAAAGGGAGGGTGTTTTCTTCCAGGCCTCTTTAGTTGAAAGTTCCAGTAACTTAAGAGAAAAAGAGAACTGACTAATTCATGTAACTGAAAAAAATCCAGGCATGGCTGCCTCCAAAGACTCAACAAAATGTTGTCAGGCATCTCCCTCTCCCTCCGTCTCCCCTTCCCAGTTCCACTTTTCTCAAGCAGTCTGCACCCATGTAGTAGCGAATATGGTGCCCCGTCTCCACCATTATATGACCCATAAGCCTGATGGGCTCAGTAAAATAAACTACATCTCAGTGGCTCTGGACTGATTCTGAGGGGCCCAGGTTTCATTTATGTGCTCACTCTGACCTATTTCTGTGGCCAAAAAGTTGGAGTGTTTTGTTTGGCTCTAAATTGGTTACATGTCCTCTCTGGTGGGGTCAATGCCAACTCAACCACGTGGACAAAGAAAGAAAGAGGATGGTTCCCAAAAGGCAACTGGGCTTCTTCGCCAGAAGAAGAGACACAGAGGAGAAAAAAGAACACAAGTTCACTACAGAAGGAGTGCCCTTGAGTAGAAGGCAAGGCGTCCCATCTCTTCAGGCTGGAGAGGAGGAGGGAGGGCCTGCTGCCAGATGGACGACTTTGAAGATGCAGGCTGGGAATGGAAGGCAGTATCTAGCACAGTGGTTTTCCTGGGATAGTGGAGGCGAGTGCATGTGCAAAGAGGGCGAGGGCAAAGGCAAGTCAGGAGACTTCCGGGCAAGGGTTAAGGTTTGGAAGAGCAGCTGAGGGAACACAGGAGAAGGAGCTGGCCTGTGACAAAAGGATTGTTAAGGGTGGATTTTGAAAACCATGAAATTTGTCATGGCCCTAATCTGCAGTTACACGATTTTCTCCACAGGCTCAGCCCTGCATAATGACAGCTGTGGTGATTTGTACAGAAGCACACAGCGAGGAGCCCAATCTTCCTACTCATTCTGGGACAATCCGGCCATCAGGCAGACCCCCGGGAACTGTGATTGTACCAGGGCTCCTAAGCCTCCCAGAAGTGGTGAAGGAGGACAGAGGATGGGCCTATAGGAGATCGACTCCAGCTGCTACAGCCCTCCCACACCCCAGGAAAACACCAGGGGCAGGAGGCTCGCTGGGTGGCAGGAGGGTGCCCAGTGCTTGGGCCCCAGCTCCGTGGAGCTGAAGAATGGACAGGCTGCTCTGCAGGCAGGTGCCTGGAAAATGACTCTCAGCCCTGCCCCTGGTACTTTTCTCCACCTCTAAGTTGAAGAACTAACTTTTTGAAGCTTACCCCGAATACCAGGCACTTTAAGTTTCCTGTCTCTTTTAGCCCTCTCATCATATTGAATAGATAGATATTACCATTCTAACTTTATAGAAGGGGACACTGAAGCTCAAGATGTTGATGAACTTGCCCAAGGTAACCCAGACAGCAGCTCTGTCCTAGCACAGCCTGGAAGCGGGGAGCGTCTGGGGCATGGAAAGGCCATGCCTCCATCACTGGGTCTCCAAGAACACTGCTCCCTCCACCGAGACCCAAAGATTCCTGGAGGTCCTCATGTGTATTCTCAGGATCTGTGAGAAGGCTTTCTGTCTTTAGAGACTTTGACCTGGACAACTGTGCTCGCTTGTGGGGAGGTACCCCTGAGCCCTGAGCAGGGGTGGGAAGGAGTTTTAAGAGCAAGTACTGGGCTTGTCCTGGGGTGGGTCGCTGATGACCGGGGCCGCCCTGGCTGCCCCCAGCAGTGCCTTTGCCAGGGTGTGATAGAGAGGGATGGCTGTAGCTTTCCAGCGGGTCAGGAGGACGCACTCAAGCTGCCAGGTGGAAAATGTCAAGGACAATAATGATAGCAGCAGGAAAAAATCTGACTGACCTTCAAGAGGCAAGGTCCAAGGCACTTGGTGCTCAATGTTAACACTCAAGGAGGCTCAGACCATATTTCAGGTCAAGCATTCCCCACTCCCAAGCTTGTTTCCAGGACTAGGAGGATGTGGAAAAAGGACAGTTTGCATAGAACATTACACCNCATGGGAAGCCCAGAGAATCAAGAAACGACCCATTTTCAAGAAGGAGATACCATTAAACGACCCCTAGCTATCAAGTCCAGTTCTGAAGGCAAACGGCGAAATGGATCCATGATCAACTTAGGGGCACATCAGAATCACTCAGGGGTATTGTTAAAAATTCCAGGGTCCACCCCAAACGATGGTGCTAGACTCTGATATGGAACCAAGCTTAGTCATCATGGAATGAGATGACCTGATTTACCAGATTAAATGAGTACTTCACACTTGTTGACTTAACTCTTAAGTCTCCATGTGGCCTTTAACAGAAGGAAACCTATTTAAAATTTAATAGCACATTTTATTAAAGCTATTTATCTGCATGAGTTTTGTTTTTATATGGATAATAACCCCCTTGCAGGCAGTAGACACCTGCCAAATGTTTGCTGAATAGATAAATGAAAGAGATGGAACCATGGGAGGATGTGGTAGTTTTCCAAAGCCAGCAGGATGAACAGAGATCATTTACCTCTTAAACCTTATAAATAATTCATTTGTGCACATTTACTTGTATAGACGAAGTCATGCTTTTTGACTTAGATGCCTGGAATCCTCCACTACCTGCTAGGTCATCAGAACCAGCCATGATTAACCTTCAGAGGGATTCCTGGATCAGAGAGACAAGGCACTTCCTCTCATAGTCTCCCTCCGGAAATGGCCTTTGGTGGTGGTTGTTCCAGCTGTTGCCTTAGGTGATAGTACAATAACCTGAATAAAATGAAACTTCACTCTAACCTAATCCGAGAGGTGGCAGAGAACACTCCCAGTTCAATACCTAAAGGGCTGACCTAGAAGACTGGCCCCTGAAAATGACTGAGCTGAGAGTGCCAGCTGTGGTGTAAGACTTGGCATAAGTCTGAAGGTCAGTGTGTGACATGAGTGTGGGCCCTGAACACCCTGGACAACTGAGGCCTGACCTACTTTGCCACCTGGGGAAAAATACAAAGGCCAAGGA
Source organism: Neotragus pygmaeus (assembly GCA_006410875.1). NCBI lineage: Eukaryota > Metazoa > Chordata > Mammalia > Artiodactyla > Bovidae > Neotragus > Neotragus pygmaeus. The sequence goes on from SJYV01051198.1 coordinate 844,719, forward strand.
GAAAGCTTGTGCCACGGCAATTCCAAGGCAGGAAGGAAATTTCAGATGCTGTAACGGAAGGCCAGACTTCAAGCAGAGCTTTCAGGCAAAAGGAAGAGCCGTGAGCTGAGATTCACTGGGAAGAGTCTGGATTCTGAGGGACATCCTGCCTCCTAGAAAGAAGGGAGATCAGCCGGCTATGCAGATATATAATGAGGGGTTGCAAAGTCTTGACTACATTCTCTCATGTCGGTGACAAGTGTGACATTGTTGAAAGAGTTGGGACAGAAGCCAGGTTGCTGTGAGTTAAGAATATGTTTCTGAAGAGCTCAGAAGAGATGGAAAAGTAGGTCAGGGTGCTAGAAAGAAATGCCATAAGGAAGGAAGATTTTTTTATTTTGTTGTTATGTGCTTGGTTTTATTTTTAGGATTAAGGGCACATGAACATTTACAATGTCTGAGGAAGGGAGAGGCTCCAAAGATGGGAAGGGAAATGATAAAGAAAGATGGAGGTGAGGTGAAGAGAAGAGATCATCAGCCCTAGTTACAGGCAGTGTTAGTTAATATTATTTAATAAAATATTTACTGAGTACTGACTAATGTGCCAGGCACTACCCTGAGGTGCTGGAATGAGCAACATAGACAGAGATATAATCTTTTTCCAGTGACATTAGGGTTTAAAAGGGAGGGTGTTTTCTTCCAGGCCTCTTTAGTTGAAAGTTCCAGTAACTTAAGAGAAAAAGAGAACTGACTAATTCATGTAACTGAAAAAAATCCAGGCATGGCTGCCTCCAAAGACTCAACAAAATGTTGTCAGGCATCTCCCTCTCCCTCCGTCTCCCCTTCCCAGTTCCACTTTTCTCAAGCAGTCTGCACCCATGTAGTAGCGAATATGGTGCCCCGTCTCCACCATTATATGACCCATAAGCCTGATGGGCTCAGTAAAATAAACTACATCTCAGTGGCTCTGGACTGATTCTGAGGGGCCCAGGTTTCATTTATGTGCTCACTCTGACCTATTTCTGTGGCCAAAAAGTTGGAGTGTTTTGTTTGGCTCTAAATTGGTTACATGTCCTCTCTGGTGGGGTCAATGCCAACTCAACCACGTGGACAAAGAAAGAAAGAGGATGGTTCCCAAAAGGCAACTGGGCTTCTTCGCCAGAAGAAGAGACACAGAGGAGAAAAAAGAACACAAGTTCACTACAGAAGGAGTGCCCTTGAGTAGAAGGCAAGGCGTCCCATCTCTTCAGGCTGGAGAGGAGGAGGGAGGGCCTGCTGCCAGATGGACGACTTTGAAGATGCAGGCTGGGAATGGAAGGCAGTATCTAGCACAGTGGTTTTCCTGGGATAGTGGAGGCGAGTGCATGTGCAAAGAGGGCGAGGGCAAAGGCAAGTCAGGAGACTTCCGGGCAAGGGTTAAGGTTTGGAAGAGCAGCTGAGGGAACACAGGAGAAGGAGCTGGCCTGTGACAAAAGGATTGTTAAGGGTGGATTTTGAAAACCATGAAATTTGTCATGGCCCTAATCTGCAGTTACACGATTTTCTCCACAGGCTCAGCCCTGCATNTTCCGGGCAAAGGTTAAGGTTTGGAAGAGCAGCTGAGGGAACACAGGAGAAGGAGCTGGCCTGTGACAAAAGGATTGTTAAGGGTGGATTTTGAAAACCATGAAATTTGTCATGGCCCTAATCTGCAGTTACACGATTTTCTCCACAGGCTCAGCCCTGCATAATGACAGCTGTGGTGATTTGTACAGAAGCACACAGCGAGGAGCCCAATCTTCCTACTCATTCTGGGACAATCCGGCCATCAGGCAGACCCCCGGGGAACTGTGATTGTACCAGGGCTCCTAAGCCTCCCAGAAGTGGTGAAGGAGGACAGAGGATGGGCCTATAGGACACCGACTCCAGCTGCTACAGCCCTCCCACACCCCAGGAAAACACCAGGGGCAGGAGGCTCGCTGGGTGGCAGGAGGGTGCCCAGTGCTTGGGCCCCAGCTCCGTGGAGCTGAAGAATGGACAGGCTGCTCTGCAGGCAGGTGCCTGGAAAATGACTCTCAGCCCTGCCCCTGGTACTTTTCTCCACCTCTAAGTTGAAGAACTAACTTTTTGAAGCTTACACCGAATACCAGGGACTTTAAGTTTCCTGTCTCTTTTAGCCCTCTCATCATATTGAATAGATAGATATTACCATTCTAACTTTATAGAAGGGGACACTGAAGCTCAAGATGTTGATGAACTTGCCCAAGGTAACCCAGACAGCAGCTCTGTCCTAGCACAGCCTGGAAGCGGGGAGCGTCTGGGGCATGGAAAGGCCATGCCTCCATCACTGGGTCTCCAAGAACACTGCTCCCTCCACCGAGACCCAAAGATTCCTGGAGGTCCTCATGTGTATTCTCAGGATCTGTGAGAAGGCTTTCTGTCTTTAGAGACTTTGACCTGGACAACTGTGCTCGCTTGTGGGGAGGTACCCCTGAGCCCTGAGCAGGGGTGGGAAGGAGTTTTAAGAGCAAGTACTGGGCTTGTCCTGGGGTGGGTCGCTGATGACCGGGGCCGCCCTGGCTGCCCCCAGCAGTGCCTTTGCCAGGGTGTGATAGAGAGGGATGGCTGTAGCTTTCCAGCGGGTCAGGAGGACGCACTCAAGCTGCCAGGTGGAAAATGTCAAGGACAATAATGATAGCAGCAGGAAAAAATCTGACTGACCTTCAAGAGGCAAGGTCCAAGGCACTTGGTGCTCAGTGTTAACACTCAAGGAGGCTCAGACCATATTTCAGGTCAAGCATTCCCCACTCCCAAGCTTGTTTCCAGGACTAGGAGGATGTGGAAAAAGGACAGTTTGCATAGAACATTACACCTAAACAGCACTTCCACTTTAAAAACCTTTCATACTGTCCACAAACCTCTCCAAGGAGGGGTTATTAAGCCCAATTTATCTGGGAAGAAATAGAAGTCTGTGAGGCAGGTCAGACAGCAAGACAGTAGTGGGGAGAGAAATCAGTCCCAGGACCTTCCAGTCCAGGTCAGTTCCACTGAGCCCACTTACAGCACCTTTCCCAGCAGTGCTGGAGGAGATCAGTGTTGGTCAGTTGCTGTCTCCTTGTGTTATCTCATTTAATATACTTTCATATAAATGTGCCATTTTCTCTTCCTATAAACAGTCAGTGAATCAATACATGTTTTATAAAGGAATATTCTTGGGGTGGAAAGTTATACAATTAAACAAAAGTCTTTAATACTTCACATTCAGTTGATGAGAAGCTTTCTCTGACTCCTCACCAGGTAGAGCCCTTTATTAAATCAGGTTAAATACATCATTTGCTTTCATTGCCATGGTGAGCACAGGTGAGGCATGTGGATTTCGGCTTTGGTAATAAAAAGGAAGAAATGGGGCTTTGGGAAACACTGCGCTGTGCTGAGTTGCTCAGTGGTGTCCAACTCTTTACAACCCCGCCCCCCGCAGCCAGCCAGGTTCCTCTGTCCATGGGGATTCTCCAGGCAAGAATACTGAAGTAGGTTGCCATGCCCTCGTCCAGGGGAATCTTCCCAACCCAGGGGATGCTTCCCGGGTGGCTCAGATGAAAAACATGACATGTTGTAAACAGTGAATGCTCTCCATCTAGTCCTTCCCACCAGGCTTTGCTTTCTGGACAATGCCCCTCAGAGCCATCTGCACTTAAGGCCAAGGCAGTGACCAGCAGTACTTGGGCAAGAGCCACCTGGCTAACGGAATTTGGCCTCCATAGTTTTTTCACAGTATTTTTGAAAATATTTATTTTGTAACTACTATTTAACATTTGGCTCAGATGGTAAAGCATTTGCCTACAATGTAGGAGACCTGGGTTCAATCTCTGGGTCAGGAAGATTCCCCTGGCAAAGGAAATGGCAGTCCACTCCAGTACTCTTGCCTGGAAAATCCCATGGATGGAGAAGCCTGGTGGGCTACAGTCCATGGGGTTGCAGAGTCGGACATGACTGAGCAACTTCACTTTCTTTTATTTTGTAAAGACCATTAAAAAAAAAAAATCAGATTTCTAACCCAACTTAAAAACCAACAAACTCATTAGAAAATGGACAAAAGACTTGAATAGACATTTCTCCAAAGATATACAAATGGTCAATAAGCACATGAAATGATGCAGAATATAACTAACCATGAGGAAAATGCAAATCAAAACCACAGTGAGATACCACTCTGCACCCATTAGGAGGGCTATTACCATTAAGGAAGGGAGGGAGGAAGAGAGAGAAAGAAAGTATTGGTAGAAATGTGGAAAAACTGCCGTGGGATACAATGTAAAATGGGATAGCCATTGAGGGAAAAAGCATAACAACTCCTCAGAAAAAACAAAAGTTACCATACAGTCCAGCAGTTCCAATTCTGGGTATATACAGAAAATAACTGAAATCATGAATGTAAACATATTTGTGCATCCATGTTCATAGAGATTTATTTACAATAGCTAAAAGGTGGAAGCAACCTAAATGTTCAATGAGGGAAGAATCGTTTAACAAAATGTGGTAGGAAAGAAATTCTGACACATGCTGTAACTTGAATGAACCTTGAGAACATTATGCTAAGAGGAATAGGTCAGTCACAAAATGGCAAATACAGTATGATTCCACCTGTATGAGTTACCTATAGCAGTGAATTCACAGAGACAGAAATCAGAATGGTGGTTGCCAGGAGCTGGGGGTGGGAGGAATGAGGAGTTAGTTATGGAGTTTCCATTTGGGAAAAGGAAAAAATTCTGAAGATGGATGGTGGTGAAGATTACACAACAGTGTGAATTAATGTACTTAATGCCATTAGATGGTTACAATGACACCTTTTATGTTATACATATTTTACCACAACACATAAGTAACCATTTTTCCATTTTTTCCTGGAAAAAAAAAATAGAATAAGAGTAGGCAGTGAAATTGGGCCCACATCCTCTTGGTCAGCATATTCATGACAACAAAGGAAGCATCTGAACAGAGTGGGTAACGTGAGCCCACACACCCAAGCAGCAGATTACTCTGTCAGCCAAGAAACCTACAGTGAAGTTTCAAAAGGACTAAAGGGACCTACACAGTCAAAGTGGATATAAATGACAAAGCCTGGGGACTCTAGGTGTTATTTCTGGGCATTCGAGTTTAATTCTCAAGGCTCACAGGATTGATGACTGGCCATGTGAGCATTCACTCTCTGGCCTACATTGTACAATCAGCTCTCTCTATCCACAGGCTCCACATCCACAAATTCAACCAGGACAAAAGAAAAAATTTTAATTAAATTCTAGAAAGTTTCAGATAGCATATCTTGAATTTTTCGCACTCTAGCAATGATTTATATGTAGCATTTACAGAGGAGCAGGTGGTATAATGGTTAGCATAGCTGCCTTCCACAGCATTTACGTTGTATTTACACCTATTTGCAATAGCATTTACATTGTATCAGGTATAAGTAATCTAGAGATGATTTAATGTATTCAAGAAGATGTGTGTGCTATATGCCATTTTATATAAGGAACTTGTGTATCCTCAGATTTTTCACATCTGCAGGGAGTCCTAGAACCAGTCCCTCACAGATCCCAAGGGACTGCTGTATATCCACAGATCTTCTCTCAGGCAGGATCCCATCTTATTTTCTGAGCAGGAAGACTCTCCTGCATGCAAATATTTCTCCTGGGCCTGAATGGAAAAGCTTATAACACACAGCATGTCTCGGCTGGGACCCAGGTAGCCTGGAGATTCATAAATCCCTCCAGCTGGGGCCAGAAACCCACAAATACCATTTTCAGTCCTGAATCTAAGGACCTTACAATCACCACTAAGGGCTAACAAGTAGAAAGCTAAGTGAGACTTCCCCAGCGGTCCAGCTTGAAAACTCCAAGCTTCTACTACAGGAGGTCGTTCAATCCCTTGTGGGAAAAGTTCCACAGTCCACACAGCACGGCCAAAAAACAACAGCAACCAAAAGACTGAATGGACCGAAAAATAAGCAACTCTCTCAGATTCATCAGAGAGGGAGAGCACAGAACAAACCACCGCTCCTCATAATGGGGAGACAGACAGGCAAATAAAGGGAGTTACAGCTTACCTGAGCAGAGATCCTTGAGCAGAAGCTACAGTGGGAACCAGTGACAGGATAGGAAACCTGAAATGCACTCGGTGAATTAAAGAAGGCTCAGTGTGGACAAATCTGAAAGTTAAACACTACAGGGGACCCAGTCTTAGGGGGAGCCCCAAGCTTTTGAGAGTTTCGCCTCCTAGAACTTGAGCAGGTTCTCACAGCAAACCTTGGAGGAAAAGGGGGAAAGGCAAAAGGAACCATTTTGAACTACCTCAGAGCACAGCTGTTCTTAATAAGGCTGATCAGGAGATTGGATACAGGGGAAACTCCTTAACCAGAGCAAGCGCACTGAGGCCTTATCATGAGCCTAACTGGACTTGGGGAAGGGGTATACTCAACTCCATCCCATCCTGTCCCACCAAAGTGTGGAGAAAAATACTTGTGAAGTTCAAAAAAAGTCCAGACACACAGGCTCACCAATACACTGAGTCCTAAAGACAAGACTACAGAACTCTCCATCTCTTCCCATACCTCACTGCCATACTCCCAAAGGCCCATTTACAGAAACTTCTTTTAACTGGTACATCAGGCCCAGTTATCAAGAAAAAACTTCAAGGCATACTAAAAAGGAAAAAAGAAATCAACCTGAGAAGGATACATACTATTTGATTCCAACTATCTGACATGTTAGAATAGCAGAACTATGGATAACCCGTAACCAGGGGCTAAGAGAGGGATGAATGGAAAGAGAGGGATGAATAGGTGAATCACAGCAAATTTTTAAGGCAATGAAAACACTATATGAAACATGTCATTATACATTTTTCTGAACTGGGAGCCTGTACAACACCAAGAGTTAACCTTAATGGAAGCCATGGACTTTGAGTGATTATGATGTGTCAGGGCAGATATACCAGTCATAGCAAAAGTACCTTCTGGCAGGGAATGTTGATGTTGGGGGAGGCTATGCATGTGTGGGGTCAGGAATGTATACAAAAAATCTCTGTGCCTCCCTCTCAATTTTGCTATGAACCCAAACTAATCTGAAAAAAAAAAGTCTTGAAAGAAACCCAGGAGCTGGTTGAGGTCTCCCTGATACACTGAGATGGACCTCACAGGGCAGGGGCCGGGAGCCCCCTGCAGCAGCACCCGGGGGTGTATTGTGAAAGTGATCCTGGACTGAGCAGGAGAAGTCAGTTACAATGAGAGTATTTGACACAAGCACCAGATCAAAGAATAGATCTGAGAAAACAGATAAAGGATATGGAAGAGGAAGAAGAAGGAAGCCCATCAGTTGGAATAGTTACTATTGGACAAACTAACAAGATGACAATGGGAGGCAAAGGTAAAAGTTAAACTGGAGTCAGCGTCAGGTGCTGGGGCTACTAAGCTGGTTCCATTTGTACCCCAGAGGCACCTAGCCCCAGTCTGAGTACTCCTGTCACATATGGGTCTGGGGCACTTCCTCTGCCTATGGAGAGCTGCATGTGTCCCTGAAAAGGAGGAGAACATCAGACACGTCAGAGGCCAGCCAAAAATACAGTTACACAATTTTAGTTCTCTGGAAACCTCTCAGACAATGTCTATTTCAGTAATATTACTTCTTCAACAGGCACAGTTTATAACAGTAAAATTAGAAAGACAATTGTAGGGACCAGTCACGCCCCTTGGGAACAGAATATTGCTCCTAAGGTCTCACACAGTCAACACTGACTAATATCTGAGCTTATGTCCAGTGGGCACTGATTCTACAGTGCCTGAAAGGTTTCTGTGATTGTGCCAGATGGAAAAGCTTCAACCCAAAGGCTGAATTTGTTCATAGACTGACTTCCTTCTGGCCCTGAACCAACTTCCCATGACTGACTTAGTAATATAATTTGTGGTAATAATCTGTTAACATGTCATATAAATCTTCGTATATTCAGCACTGACTTCATTACCGTGGGCCTCCTGGGGTGTGGCTTCATTTCCTGTTAAGCAGTCTTTCCATGGTTTTTACTTTCTTTAGCCCATTTGTGTGAAATTATGCATTTTTACAATGTTCATGCAAAGAAGTGTATGGACAGGCACGTAAACACCATATTAATTCTTAACTTGGACCAGAGAAGTTACATAGTTTTACTTCTTTTATTTAATATACATTTCATTGCACGGAAAAATAAAAATGAGAAGGAAAAAATCATTATGTGTTAAATTAGTTAGAAAACTCAGTGATGTTTTAGGTTGGTCTTTAAACTTTTGGGGGGGATGTGGACCATTTTTAACATCTTTATGGAACTTGTTACACTACTGCTACTGTTTTATGTTTTGGTTTTATGACTGTGAGGCATGTGGGATCTTAGTTCCCTGACCAGGGTTCGAACCCACACCCCCTGCACTGGAAGGTGGAGTCAACCACTGGATCATCACAGAGGTCCCTGTTGTAGGTTTTAATTAAATCAGTTTTACTTAAGGGCCAATATTTTGAAACCAAAACTAGAACTAGAAATTCTGTTAAGGCGTACAGGCTAAACACAGCTGGGAGAGCTGTGTTCTGGAATTTGAATAATGACTTAGGGCCCCCCCAGATTCTGAGTTGCCTTACTTACCTAACTAACAAATATCAAAAGAAATTAGGATAGAACCCATATTCCTACTAACACTGATGCCTGCTAGATAAACACAGAAAGTCTGATGTATGGTCAGGTATCAATAAAGGCAAAGGCCTGCGTCCTAACTGAGCAGCTACTGTGCGCTGGTTTCACCAGGTTCTGGGTATACTGTGTGGGGGGTAGGGTGGGGGGTGCGTCAGGTCCGGGAGATGGGAAAAGCAGTTCTCTGATGTCCAGGGCTGTCTGGGCATTTCTGTGGCTGAGTCCTCTGAACCCATTGCTCACTTCCCTACTTCTCTAGTTTCAATAAGCTTGTTGCTTGGAAACTCACAGAAAATGTGAAGTGGGAGCATGGCAAAGGAACCTGTCATGACCCACCATGCCCGGTTTTATTACCTTTACGGCATCTCAAGGTGAAAGTCTATATTTAGCCTTGTCTTCTGCTTTCTCGGGGGAAATTCCAGACGGCTGCAGAGAAGCTGTGACACTTTCCCTGCCAGTCAGTGAGATCCTGCGCTCTCACACCCTGATCTGTGAGAAGCAGATCTGGGGTCAGCTCTTCTCTAGGGCAGGGAAGAGTCTAGGAGCCATTTGCAAAGCTGGGCATGACCACCAGTCCCTTTATCTTTCTTAAATGTCACAGTACAATCTTAGATGTGAGTACATTTTTTTTTTCTTTTTTAATCTCAGTTTTACATAAAGAAATGGCTCAGAAGCTATTTCCAGACCAATTTATCTGCTGTTATGGGAACCTTCTTTAAGGAAAAGACATAATTTGTCTGACATCCTTCATCCACCCACTCCCCTATCTCTTTTCTAATGAAAAATGTGCTGTAGTTAAACTCCCTCTGCATCCAAAGGCCATCTGGCTAACACAGGATGCTATACTTTCCAGAAAATGAACAATTTTTTTTTTTTAATGAATGAAAGCAATTCCTCACATTTTTTCAGATATAGCAAAAAACAAAAACAAAAAAATTGGAAGAGAGTCTCAAGAAAGAGCTAGCAAACTTTGTCAATAGGCCAAAATCTCTCTATGTTGAACAGGAAGAGGGTGTCTGACCTTTCCTCCACAGTACTGCTATATGTGGATTTCTGACTTTGCCCTTGCTTTCCTTATTTGCTATCTGTTGTATGGCCGGTGGTAAATCATCACTCCCTAACCCCACCCTGCTTGAAAGTGTCTCTGACTCTAGAAAGCACCGTGTAGGTGACTATTCAATTAAAGGCACAAGGTCTGCAATCAAAAGATCTCAGTTTGAGATCTGTTTCCATCAGTATTCACTACATAACCTCAAGCCAATGTTACATATTCACAATGAATTGTATATTGTACAATGTATATTCTGCATCTGAAAAAAATGGGATAGTTATACCTGCTTCCTCATCTATTAAAAGGAAGTAATAACATTGTTGTTGTTTAGTCACTAAGCTGTGTCTGACTCTTTTGTGACCCCATGGACTGTCGCCTACCAGTCCTTTGGGATTTCCCGGGCAAGAATACTGGAGTGGGTTGCCATTTCCTTCTCCAGGGGATCTTCGCAACCAAGGGATTGAACCTGTGTCTCCTGCATTGAAAGGCAGATCTCTACTGCTGAGCCAACAGGGAAGCCCGTGATAACATTACATATCTCCATAACATTCATCTTAGTGTGAAGATGAAATAAAGAACACAGGGCGTATAGCACAGAGTATGATATACAGCAGGCAATAAAAAACCAGTAGTCATCATAAGGATGATGACCTTATGAGGATGGCATCTAAAAAGTGACCTTCAGTTTAGTTTAGGATGTGATACCAACTCAGAGTGAGAAGAGTGCTCCTCTGGCCAGAATACAGTTTCTCTTGGAAAATACCCAGAAGGGCTTACGGTAGTTAGTCTAAACAAGGCTTATTCCTAACTAGCCTCCATTTGTCTTTACACCTGTAAGTCCTACAGGCAGCTCAGATTCAATACATGCAAATATAGGCATCTTAACTCTTTTTGGCTCTCATGTCAACCATATCCTTCCTTCTGTAGTATTTTAATGTTACCTATGCATCTTGAAAGCCAGCAGCCTGAGAGTCACCCTGAGGCCTTCCCCAACCCTCTGCCTCCCTAATATTTCACTTCCTGATATGCCTTGAATCCGTCATCCTTGGCTCTTCCATATTTTGCCTTATATGAAGTCTCCTGCCCTCTCTCCTGCACTATTGCAATAACTTCTTAGCCACTCCTACTCTCTAATCTATTTGCTCTATGCTTCACCCTCCATACATACTTACTACACACATGGTCATTCTAAAAAGCAACTTGATCACGTCACTTCTCTAAGCCCCTGCAATAATTCCCTATCAATAAAAGGATTATCTCCAAACCCTTGGTCAAGGGTATAGGTCTGCCATGCTCTAGCCCTCCCTTCCCACATCAACCTCATCCACACAAATCCTTCATGATTGTTGAACATTTGAGCAATGAGAAACTCTTATCATCTCAAGAATATTGCAGGATCTAGACTTCAAAATGGTCCTCATGATCCCCACCTCCTGGTGTTCGTGACCTTGGGTAGTCTTCTCCCACATTGTACCAGAGTTGGTCTGCGTGATCAATAGAATGGTAGAAAGATGATAATCTAACCACTCCTGAAATTCAGTTATAATGACTAAGGCTTCTATCTTGAACTGTCTTTCTCTTGGATTACTTGCCCTCTGGGAAGACAGCTGTTGTGTCATGTAAATAACCCTATAGAGCAGCCTCAGCCTCCTGAGGAACTGAAACTGCCTGCTGACAGTCACATGAGTGACCTTGAAGATCGCTTCTCCAGCTCCTTCAGATGACCACAGTCCCTGCCAACACTTAAGAGCAACCTCATGAGATACCATAGGGCAGGAGCATCCAGATTCATGACCCTCAGAAGCTATGTGAGATCCCAGATATTTACTACTACTGTAAGCTGCCAAGTTTCGGAGTGGTTTGTTATACAGTGATAGATAATTATTGCATAAATTATCTTCATTTAAACCTCCTTTCCCTTGTGCATTCCGTATACGTCATACATACCACCCATCCATTGCCACCACGCAAGCCTCAGTTAAAACGTCACTTACTCTATAAAGCCATCCCACTTCTCCTCCACATCCTGTCTGCAGTGTCATTTATATTTACACAGAATCTGGTACTTAACTCCACTGTGACCCTTGTCACATTGTCCTCTGTGGTATACACTGGATAATGTTACCTCCAAAATGTCAAAGTCTTAATCCCAAGGGCCTATAAATGTTACCTTATATGGCAAATGGGACTTTGCACATGTGATTAAGGATCTTGAGATGAGGAGTTTGCATATGTGATTAAGGATCTTGAGATGAGGAGTTCTCTTGAATTACCTAGAATTCCTGGGTTACCTGGTTATCATCATAGAGACCATATAAGAGGGACCTAGGAGGAGTCAGAGTGAAGGGAGAAGGCGATGTGACTGTGGAAGCAGACACTGGAGTGATGTGCTCTGACGATAGAGAAAGGGACCACAAGCCAGGTAGACAAGCAGACATTAAAACCTAAAAAATAGTCAAGAAAACAGATACTTCCCTAGACCCTCCAGAAGGATGTGGCCTCCTGGCACCTTGATTTTAGCCAAACAAGATTCATTTTGGATTTCTGATCTCCAGAACTGTAAGAGAACAAATGGGTATTATTTTAAGCCTCTAAATTTGTTACAGCAGCTACAAAAACTAACACATCCTGTATTTGTTCATTTATCTTGCCCTCTGCCTCCCGCCCTGCCCCCATATACAATAGACTGTTAACTCCTTGAAGATCAAGTCACATTTATCTGTAGCCAGGGCCTAAAATGATGCCTGGCACATATCCATAAATATGTACTGGTTAGTCAAATAAATGAACCAGTCAAAACTCTTCAAGTTATAACAAGTATTTCACTATAGAATTGTCCCTCAGTATCCACAGGGGATTGGTTATAGGATGCTTGCATATACCAAAATTTCCTCAGATGCTCAAGTTCCTTATGTAAAATAGTGCAGTACAGCCACCCTCTATATCCACAGGTTCCTCGTCTGCAAATTCAGAAAGCTGACTATATTATTAAAGATAATGACTTCTTTCTAGCAATTTTTTTCCTGGTAAAATGTCACAAGTTTTCACAGATCCAGATAGAAATATAATTCTTGTCTAGAAAAAAACAAAAACAAAAACTCAAAGGTTTATCCTTGAAGTAAAAGAGAATGTCAGAGGTTATCCCCTGGATTTAGTAACTGAGGTAGAATATTTTTTCTGGAGTACATCCTTCTCTCAAGCACAAGTCCTAAAAGTGGCATGAAATTGTGGGCATAGTCCAATGAAGTAACACAAATGCAAGGAAAGGGCTGGGATCTAGGTGGTGGCACCTGCACTTCTGGTTATTAGCATTGGATCTACAGAGGATGCTTCCACTTTGCCCTTAACTCTCCATGAGACTCTGAAAAAGCCACTTGTCCTCAGTTCTTGACCTGTATAATTAAGTGGTTGATTAAAACTCATTCAACCTTTCATCCACCAAATATTTGTTGAGTGCCTACTATGTTCTAAGCATAGTTCTCGATGCTAGGAGCACAGCTTTAACAAGATTCCCCACCTGCATGGATTCTAGAGACTCAGTTAATAAACAAAATAAATGCAAATATATATATACTATGTTGTGCTGCATGCTTGCTAAGTCACTTCAGTCATGTCTGACTCTGTGTGACCTCATGGACTGTAGCCTGCCAGGCTCCTCTGTCCTTGGGATTCTCCAAGCAAGAATACTGGAGTGGGTTACATGGTGACAAATGCTATGGAAAAAAATAAATCAGGGAAGGGGCTCAGTGAATACAGGAGTGGAGGTGGATGCGGAATTTAATTTCAGCAGCGTGGTCAGATAAGGTTTCATTGGAAAGGTAAAGTTTGAATAAAGTCCAGAGGAGGTTAAAGAACAAATCATCCAAATAATTCGAGGGAAGATTTTCTAAGAGTGGAACTAGCAAGAGCAAAGGCCCTGAGGCAGGAGGATGCCTGATAGATTCCTATGTTTGAAAAATAGTAAGGAACCCAGTGTAGTTGGATTGGATGGGAGTGAACGAGCACTGAAATGAGCAGTCGACAAGACAAGAAAAGTTTTTAGGGAGAGACCGGACAGTGAAGACCTGTGCTGTCTGATATAAACTGTAAATATAATTCAAGCCAGAAATGTGAGCTATCTATGTCATTTTGTTTTCTCGTAGCCATACTAAAAATGTAAAAAGAAACTGGTAAAATTATTTTAATAATAAATTTTATCAAATATTATAAATACTATAATTTCAATATATAATATATGCATCCCAGTGTTTATAGAGGATTACTTATAGTGCCCAAGATATGGAGCAACCTAAGTTTCTATCAACAGATGAGTGGATTAAGAAGATGCATAACATATATGGAATGTGACTATGGAATACTGCTTAGCCATAAAAAGAATGAAATTCTGTCATTTGCAAAAAAATGGATGGACCTACAGGGTATTAATGCTTTAGTGAAATAAGTCAGATAGAGAAAGATGTGAGATCTCACTTACACGTCAGATCTAAAAAAAGAAACAAACAAACGATATAACAATAAAAACAGATTCACAGGTACAGAGAACCAACTAGTGGTTACCAGTGGGGAGAGAGAATTGGAAGGACAATATAGGGATAGGTACAAAGTATTGTGTATAAAATAAATAACTACAAGGATATATTGTACAGCACAGGGACATAGCCAGTATTTTACAATACCTTTAAATCAAGTGTAATCTATAAAAACATTGAATCACTAATTTGTACACCTAAAACTAATATTTGTAAATACTTGTACAACTAATAGTTGTAAATCAACTATCAGTTCAGTCGCTCAGTCATGGCCAACTCTTTGCGACCCCATGAATTGCAGCACGCCAGGCCTCCCTGTCCATCACCAACTCCCAGAGTCAAAAGAAGAAAAGAAGAGAAATGAAAAGCAAAGGAGAAAAGGAAAGATATAAGCATCTGAATGCAGAGTTCCAAAGAATAGCAAGGAGAGATAAGAAAGTTTTCCTCAGCGATCAGTGCAAAGAAATAAAGGAAAAGAACAGAATGGGAAAGACTAGAGATCTCTTCAAGAAAATTAGAGATACCAAGGGAACATTTCAGGCAAAGATGGGCTCAATAAAGGACAGAAATGGTATGCACCCAACAGAAGCAGAAGATATTAAGAAGAGGTGGCAAGAATACACAGAAGAACTGTACAAAAAAGATCTTCACGACCCAGATAATGACAATGGTGTGATCACTCACCTAGAGCCAGACATCCTGGAATGTGAAGTCAAGTGGGCCTTAGAAAGCATCACTACGAACAAAGCTAGTGGAGGTGATGGAATTCCAGTTGAGCTGTTTCAAATCCTGAAAGATGATGCTGTGAAAGTGCTGCACTCAGTATGCCAGCAAATGTGGAAAACTCAGCAGTGGCCAGAGGACTGGAAAAGGTCAGTTTTCATTCCAATCCCAAAGAAAGCCAAGGCCAAAGAACGCTCAAACTACCACACAATTGCACTCATCTCACACGCTAGTAAAGCAATGCTCAAAATTCTCCAAACCAGGCTTCAGCAATACATGAACCCTGAACTTCCAGATGTTCAAGCTGGTTTTAGAAAAGGCAGAGGAACCAGAGATCAAAATGCCAACATCCGCTGGATCATGGAAAAAGCAAGAGAGTTCCAGAAAAACATCTATTTATGCTTTATTGACTATCCCAAAGCCTTTCACAATATGGATCACAATAAACTGTGGAAAAAATCAACTATACTTCAATTAAAAAAAAAAAAGAATGAGACTCTTGGAAAAACGTTATGGATGTTTTCATGGGCTTTAATCACTTGGTCAAAGTGCTGAGCTTTTCTGAAACCATGTGTCTTTTTCTATAACATGGAGACACCATATCAGGAAGAGGAACCTCAAATGCAGAGGCCCCAAGGCAAGAGTGAGCCGGATTTACTCACAGATGACCAGCATGGTTGAAAAGGAGAAGCAAGGATGAAAGTGGTAGATGGTCAAAAAGTAATGGGAGGTGGGTGGTAAGGAGCCATGTTACTGTTACTGTTTCTCCAATTTCAAAGAAAATCCAATGCATGAAAGTTAAAAGTGAAAGTGAAGTCTCTCAGTCGTGTCCAACCCTTAGTGACTCCTTGGACTGCAGCCTACCAGGCTCCTCCAGCCATGGGATTTTCCAGGCAAGAGTACTGGAGTGGGGTGCCATTGCCTTCTCCAAGAAACAGAATAACAACAAGTAAACACCAACTAAGCCTAGGTCACTGTGCTGCGGTTAAAAACTCATTTCCAGACTCTTCTGGGCCAAAACTATCTATTTCTGGAGGTTCCCCCTTTTACATTTCCACAAATTCATCTACTAATATATATGGAACTCATAGACGATTTGAGTAACAATGTTCTTTTGATTTGCTCCAGAAGGAGAAAGCTGCTCAGAGGCATAGCTACTGAACAGGTGATAAAGCTTAAACTTTCAGGTTTTTCACAAGCAGAAGGCTCTTCCAAGGCTATCTTGAATGTTGTATTCATACTTTAATCTTTCTTTTCTTCTAAGAGTATCTCTAAATTATAAGCTTCAGGACCAACAAAACCTAAATCTCTCGTACTTAGGAAGAACATTCCATCATAGACCTGTGTTAGAAATAAAATTAACTGACTTAGGTAAAAGTTGGGGAAGAACTTGGACACACCTATCTGCTAAGCATACCTGGGGAAGGCTGGTCATTTATGCTGCAGAAAAGAAGCTGCCCAGCAACCGCCCTTCAGAAAGGAAAAGTTAAACAAAGAGAATTATGCAGGAAGAGCTCTGTTTGTCCTTCCCAAATCTGTTTGATCATAAAATCAGGTGTGTTGCTTTTAAAATGTATAGACTTCCAGGCCTTACTTCAGATCTACTGATTCAGACTTAGTGGTAGAGCCCAGGAATCTTTAAGAAAACTCCACCAGTGGGCCCCAGTGTGTTAGGGTTTCTGAAGCATAATTTTGAAATAATGAGGCATAACCCTGAACATTTCTGAAAAATAGAGTAACCTCAGTCCCAGAAATGGGGTGGGAGAGTTCCTGCTTGTTGTGGAGAGAGACACTCGATCAATGATTTACAATCTGGGTAGCTCTTCCCCTACACTCCAAAGTACATCCAGTTAAATGAAGGCCCAGCATCAGCTCCCTAAACCAGGCTCAGGCAAGAGGAGACAGACTCCAACAGGCTGTCTTCAGGTGGCCTCCAAGAACATGGTCATGCATATCTCCAGGAGTACTGCCCTCTACACCTATGGGGACTTGCATCAGAGCAGTGGGAATCATTGCCTCCTGGGCACCATGTTCCCACACCTGTCATGAGTCTGGGGGCCACAGGGAGAGGCTGAGAAGAGCAAGCTCAAGGGCGTCCACATACAGGACAGAGCTGCAGTTTAGAAAGGCAAAGTGATGCAAGCGGGGTTGCCCAACCAGTAGATGGTGGTAGATCTGGGATGACATAAACCTGAAAGTGTCAGGAGAAACAGACAGACTTAGTTACATGCAATGAAGAGAGTTTGCATCATAGGGAATTAAACGCACAGAGTCTAACCACGTGATGAAAATACAAAATGAGCTGAAAGCAGTCATCTCTGCTTAAACCTCACAGTTTGATGGGGAGGAAAGTGGGTGGGAGATGGGGAAGCAGAAGCCTACCCATGGCTTCTCTCTAGAGGTGCAGAATGGAGAAGAGGGCCTGACTGGCTAGAACACAGAGGGAGCTGGTGCAGGTGCTGAGAACTTGCAGCCTTACCACTTCCGATCAGATAGGCGCGGAGAAGTCCTCGTTAACAGTTGCTTAAAGGGAAGACATTAAAGGAGAGTGGGCAGAGAGGAGCCTTTAACAGGGCTCAGCAAGTCACAGAGAGCTGAGAAGGCTAATCAAGAGGCAGACCCTCACTCCCCGCTAACTGAGTTGGGATGGACCCCAAGGCAGTAGCTTTAACAAACGCAGTTACCGTGAAGAATGCCCCACGACCTTGTATATCATTAGTGAGGTAACATANGAACCCTGAACTTCCAGATGTTCAAGCTGGTTTTAGAAAAGGCAGAGGAACCAGAGATCAAAATGCCAACATCCGCTGGATCATGGAAAAAGCAAGAGAGTTCCAGAAAAACATCTATTTATGCTTTATTGACTATCCCAAAGCCTTTCACAATATGGATCACAATAAACTGTGGAAAAAATCAACTATACTTCAATTAAAAAAAAAAAAGAATGAGACTCTTGGAAAAACGTTATGGATGTTTTCATGGGCTTTAATCACTTGGTCAAAGTGCTGAGCTTTTCTGAAACCATGTGTCTTTTTCTATAACATGGAGACACCATATCAGGAAGAGGAACCTCAAATGCAGAGGCCCCAAGGCAAGAGTGAGCCGGATTTACTCACAGATGACCAGCATGGTTGAAAAGGAGAAGCAAGGATGAAAGTGGTAGATGGTCAAAAAGTAATGGGAGGTGGGTGGTAAGGAGCCATGTTACTGTTACTGTTTCTCCAATTTCAAAGAAAATCCAATGCATGAAAGTTAAAAGTGAAAGTGAAGTCTCTCAGTCGTGTCCAACCCTTAGTGACTCCTTGGACTGCAGCCTACCAGGCTCCTCCAGCCATGGGATTTTCCAGGCAAGAGTACTGGAGTGGGGTGCCATTGCCTTCTCCAAGAAACAGAATAACAACAAGTAAACACCAACTAAGCCTAGGTCACTGTGCTGCGGTTAAAAACTCATTTCCAGACTCTTCTGGGCCAAAACTATCTATTTCTGGAGGTTCCCCCCTTTACATTTCCACAAATTCATCTACTAATATATATGGAACTCATAGACGATTTGAGTAACAATGTTCTTTTGATTTGCTCCAGAAGGAGAAAGCTGCTCAGAGGCATAGCTACTGAACAGGTGATAAAGCTTAAACTTTCAGGTTTTTCACAAGCAGAAGGCTCTTCCAAGGCTATCTTGAATGTTGTATTCATACTTTAATCTTTCTTTTCTTCTAAGAGTATCTCTAAATTATAAGCTTCAGGACCAACAAAACCTAAATCTCTCGTACTTAGGAAGAACGTTCCATCATAGACCTGTGTTAGAAATAAAATTAACTGACTTAGGTAAAAGTTGGGGAAGAACTTGGACACACCTATCTGCTAAGCATACCTGGGGAAGGCTGGTCATTTATGCTGCAGAAAAGAAGCTGCCCAGCAACCGCCCTTCAGAAAGGAAAAGTTAAACAAAGAGAATTATGCAGGAAGAGCTCTGTTTGTCCTTCCCAAATCTGTTTGATCATAAAATCAGGTGTGTTGCTTTTAAAATGTATAGACTTCCAGGCCTTACTTCAGATCTACTGATTCAGACTTAGTGGTAGAGCCCAGGAATCTTTAAGAAAACTCCACCAGTGGGCCCCAGTGTGTTAGGGTTTCTGAAGCATAATTTTGAAATAATGAGGCATAACCCTGAACATTTCTGAAAAATAGAGTAACCTCAGTCCCAGAAATGGGGTGGGAGAGTTCCTGCTTGTTGTGGAGAGAGACACTCGATCAATGATTTACAATCTGGGTAGCTCTTCCCCTACACTCCAAAGTACATCCAGTTAAATGAAGGCCCAGCATCAGCTCCCTAAACCAGGCTCAGGCAAGAGGAGACAGACTCCAACAGGCTGTCTTCAGGTGGCCTCCAAGAACATGGTCATGCATATCTCCAGGAGTACTGCCCTCTACACCTATGGGGACTTGCATCAGAGCAGTGGGAATCATTGCCTCCTGGGCACCATGTTCCCACACCTGTCATGAGTCTGGGGGCCACAGGGAGAGGCTGAGAAGAGCAAGCTCAAGGGCGTCCACATACAGGACAGAGCTGCAGTTTAGAAAGGCAAAGTGATGCAAGCGGGGTTGCCCAACCAGTAGATGGTGGTAGATCTGGGATGACATAAACCTGAAAGTGTCAGGAGAAACAGACAGACTTAGTTACATGCAATGAAGAGAGTTTGCATCATAGGGAATTAAACGCACAGAGTCTAACCACGTGATGAAAATACAAAATGAGCTGAAAGCAGTCATCTCTGCTTAAACCTCACAGTTTGATGGGGAGGAAAGTGGGTGGGAGATGGGGAAGCAGAAGCCTACCCATGGCTTCTCTCTAGAGGTGCAGAATGGAGAAGAGGGCCTGACTGGCTAGAACATAGAGGGAGCTGGTGCAGGTGCTGAGAACTTGCAGCCTTACCACTTCCGATCAGATAGGCGCGGAGAAGTCCTCGTTAACAGTTGCTTAAAGGGAAGACATTAAAGGAGAGTGGGCAGAGAGGAGCCTTTAACAGGGCTCAGCAAGTCACAGAGAGCTGAGAAGGCTAATCAAGAGGCAGACCCTCACTCCCCGCTAACTGAGTTGGGATGGACCCCAAGGCAGTAGCTTTAACAAACGCAGTTACCGTGAAGAATGCCCCACGACCTTGTATATCATTAGTGAGGTAACATAAAAAAGATACATATTTCCTTTGATTCACAAGACACCCAACTTCCAGGGATGAATTAAAGACAGTTTAAATCTCTTTGTAATAACTCAAACTTTGCAAATCTGCCACATAGTAAGGAATCAGATGGGTCAATACTTTTAGGACAAATGAACCAGAAGGAACATGAGGTGAAAGAGACTGAGTCAGAGGCAGTGTCAGCTTCTATTTTCAGACAACAGCAGCCTTGGATACAAACCAAAAAGCAGGCGATGTGCAAGCTCCGGCCCTGAGACCAAGCCCACATCAATCTCTGGTCGCAGCTGCAGGCAGAGATAGCAAATCACTATTTCCCCATCTGAGGAACCAAGATAAAGCCTGCATGACATCACAGTTCTTCTGCAAAGAAAACCAGCACTAATGGCACTCTGCCTCTGGGTTAAGACGCTTTCTGGCCTCCCCATTGATCTGCAGCCTCTAGCGCGAAGTTCTTTCCCAGCCAAAGCAGCCTGCTGGCCATACTAATAGCCTGTGGACATGCTCAGCATTTGCGAACTCGCCTATCTTAGCATCTAGGAAGAGGCAGAGGCAGAAACTAAGCAAGAGCCTTCACACTCTGACTTCAAATGTGGCTTTTTCTTTCCTTTTTCTTTCTTCTAGGGCTTCCATGGTGGCTCAGCTGGTAAAGAACCTGCCTGCAATGCGGGAGACCTGGGTTTAATCTCTGGATTGGGAGAATCCCCTGGAGAAGGGAAGGGCTGCCCACTCCNTTCAAATGTGGCTTTTTCTTTCCTTTTTCTTTCTTCTAGGGCTTCCATGGTGGCTCAGCTGGTAAAGAACCTGCCTGCAATGCAGGAGACCTGGGTTTAATCTCTGGATTGGGAGAATCCCCTGGAGAAGGGAAGGGCTGCCCACTCCGGTATTCTGGCCTAGAGAATTCCATGGACTGTGTAGTCCATAGGGTTACAAAGAATCAGACACGACTGAGCAACTTTCACTCACTCACTTCTTTCTTCTAAACCTGCATCTATGGCAACCCAGGCCACGCATCCATTCACCTTCATCTAACCAGGAAGGTGTCAGCACTCACGCCTGGTGCTGGGGAGAAAGACTCAAAGGTGTGAGTGTGATACTGGCATGATCAGGATCTGACTACCGATTTGCTACCTTACTCTCTAAGCCTCAGTTCCTCAACCTTCAAAGGCAGCCCTAAATTGAGTTGGATCAAGAATGATAAATAATATGTGAATTGCCTATAACTATTCCATATGTGACATTTATTACTATTATTACAGACTTAAAGGAGGAAATATCTGAGTACACTGAAGTTTACAATGTAGTACCATTACCACCATGAAATATTTATAGGATATTTCAGAAACCATGGAGTATTATGGTAGAGCAGAGGAGAGGTTTCTAAACCGATATTGGGCAAAGGTATAAAATGAAGTTTCAGAAGTTGGAAGGATGGGTAGGAGTTAGCTAGGTCAAGAGGTTGGAAGAGTGTTTCTGGGCAGACAAAGCAGCATGCCTGAGGAACAGACACAGGAAATACCATGTGCAGTTTTGCAAGAGGGTCTGTGGAACTAAAGAAAGGGTTAAGGGAATGGTTGTGACCCAAAAAGGATGGTCAGGGGTCAGAGAATGAAGGGCCCGTATGCTAAGCCAGGAGGGTTGAACTGGAGTCCTGATGCCAGGGAGAAACACACAAGAATTTTAAGTGCAGAAGTATGATCGTGTTTGTGGGAGGGGATATTGGACAGAAATCAAACTAGTGGTAAATGCTTAAGTGCCACCTGACAATGCAAATTCCAGTGCTCATTTCAAGACCTACTTCAGAGCAACTATGTCACAAGTTTAATTTTGCGCATGGGGTGTGTGTGCTAAATCATTTTGGTCATGCCCAACTCTTTGTGATCCCATGGACTGTAGCCCACCAGGCTCTTCTGTCCATGGAATTCTCCAGGCAAGAACACTGGAGTGGGGTGCCATGCCCTCCTCCAGGGGATCTTGCCTCAGTAAATCTTATGACAATAAAGTTGAGGAACTGAGATGCAGTATACAGTGGTGTATAGGCTCTGGACTCAAACTGTCTGTGTTTGAAACAAGTTTCTGCCACTTCCTAGCTGGCTAGTCTTGAGCAGGGTATCTGTGGGTCTCATTTTGACCATCTGTAAATTAGAAATAATAATAGTACCTGCTTCAAAGAGTAGCTGTGTGAATTGTACATGGTTAGAACAGTGCCTGGAGAGAGCAAGCACGCATTAGTGTTGACCAGTAATTAGGGGTGGAGTTGGTGCTAGGAAGACTGTTTGGTCTCCAAGTTCTCTCCATGGACTGGTCACCTTCACTCGACTTCTAAGCTGCGATGCTATGGACAAAAATCAGCTGCCAGTTAAGCCACATGAGCCTCAAAACTCCCACATACTCAGTTTATGTAAAAGTAGTATTTCTAATACTCACTTGAGCATCAAGCAAATTGTAATGCCTCAAACACCTCAGTTAATTATTTCAAGCACCATAGGACAAAATCTACATTCTATCAGACTTAGGAATTTTTTATTCCCATCTATTTCTTAATATAGTAAATACTCAGTGCTTACAAACCAACACATACAAAACATGTGTTACAAGGCATCATGACAAACCCAGTGAAATCAGTATTCTAGAACACTGCCAGTGCCACTGAACCTCCCCGTGTGCCTGCTATGGTCTGAATGTTTGTGTACCTTCTGCAANTTGCTGATTTTCTAGTACCCTTAAAAATTGCTAAAGAAAAGAGAGACCAGCAGCTTTCTCCTCAATTCTGCCCAGTCTATACAGTATTACAGCAGGAAATAACTTTTTCTAGGATCCTTCTGCCCTACCTTGAAAAGTTTTGTTGACATCTTGACCTAAAAGTGTGCAAATATTGATTGTTTATTTCAATGACAACCATTTATGTTTCTAGTTATATACAGTATGTTTGTGGATTGGGAAGTTTCCCTTGAGCAGTAGTTCCCAATCAGGCAAGAGAACTGTAAGACTGATCAGGGTAACTTAATCAAAAGATCATGCCTGGCCTTTATTCCACCTTCCCCTTTCCTGAACTGGGGCTTAGGATGGTGGAAGATACTATGAATTTGGGGGTTGGCACAAATCTTCTTTTTCATATGTAATTAATATAGTAGCAGGTGCTCAAAGAAAAGGAATGTTGAATTTGTTGAATTATGCTCTTTACGCAACCCGGGAAATCTGGTAAAATGAAACCTCCCAGACTAATTGTTTTTGTTTCATAGAATAAAGTTTGTTTTATTTTGAGTTTTTGGCTGACTTCATCTGGTAGGATGAATGCCAAAATTAAAGAATGTGGGCGTTCTCAGGCGATCTGGTCATCTCCTTTGCATCCTCTCTGAAATATGTTACTTCCTGCATAATGAAGTAAAAGGATTTTCTGCTGGGCAGTGCTTTCCTTATTCTCACAAAGAGCTTAAAAGCCAGCCCTGGGAACTTTGTCAGCAAACGAATAACACAGGACTGCAGCTTCTGGGTGTTCACTGAATATAGCCCATAGACACTGGACTTTCTCTTATTTTTTCTCCCACGGGGAAGAAAAATGATAGTTTGACACATGGCATTCATGTTCAAAACAGCAAAGACATATGATGCAGAAACAAGGAAGGGGAGGGAGAAAATAATAGCCTCTTGATACAGTTTGTTTTCCTTTGATCAAGACAGGTGCAGGGGGAATTCTGCAGCTTGGGGACTTGTGATTCATTCACTTCCACTAATTGTGTTGAAGGTAGTTAGCAAAAGTGAACAGGCACACTGTAGCTTTAAAAAGTCAGCCATGAACCAGAAGGCAGTTGGTGCAGCTTGTGTGTGATTCCTAACGTCATGTTGGCTGAGAGCCAGCCTGGTTTTATTTCACTGTGTCAAATTGTACCTCCTTATTGAATTCCTTTGCCAGCCTACTTTGTGAAAGAAAACATTGGGGTTTCTTTGGCTGTTCTTGATAAGCCTATAAAAAATGACATGTTTTAGTTGCTTCTAGGTAGGTTTTCTTTTTACTCTTCCACAAGAAAAGAAAATAATAATAATAAGACTATGTAGTGTGGTGTTGCAGAGTATCATTGTGTGTTTTGTTTTGTTTTGTTTCTGAGATGCTTAGAAAATGGTGAATGTGTAACAGTTTCCAACTGAAGTGAAATCATTCTTTTGGCATGGAGCAAGCAGCACTATCTTCTGTCTACTCTGTAACGGTGTGTGGATGTGTTAATATCTAGATGTATATTAAATGTTGGATTTCTCTATGAATGATCTAAGTGGTGTAGTGACTGGAAGTTTGTGTGTGTGTGTGTGCGTGTATGTCAGCAGTGAAGATTATCCCACACTTACAGTATTATTTGTTAATCATCTACTTCTGTAACAGTGATAAAATCTTGTGAATATACTAAATGATGCACTTGTCATGTCAGAGTAATCCCTAGGGAAGAAGTGCCGAAGTATAAAGTGATTTGAGAGGAAATGTATTTAATTTATGGCTTCAGCTGTAGAAGAACAAGCACGTTTCAGAACTAGTTTTTTTTTTTTCTTCCAGTTTTGTTCGTAGCTTTTTCATCTTGCTAATTGCATATTAATTGTAGAGGGATTTTATTTTTTCTGTGTTCTTCCTACTAAACAAAAAGACAAAGTGATGGATGCTACTATATCTCCTTGAATGTTTTGATGATTTTTACATAAAGCTAATGAGCTGCCTACCCTCTCTTACACACACACTCACACACACACACACACACACACACACACCAGCAGCACCTTTCTGTGTTAAGGGCTATCTGACATTTTCCTGAGCTTCCAGCTTTACCAGAGCATGGCCATCTCACAGACAGGTTTTTAAGGTTTTCATTGAGAATATATGAGATAGGGGAATATTTGCTGACAAAAGCTTTAAGTGCTCTTTTGCATCGCAGTGAAAAAATAGAGGAGAAGTGGGAGTGGACAGAAAAAAAAAATACAGTAAGAAAAAAAGAAATCACAGCCCGAGGTGGAAAGGGGAGGAAAGGGGGGATTGTTTTTGTCGACTTTGACTCATTTATGAGTTGCAGTGTCTTAAGTGAGAGCTTGGCACTGGGAGAAGCTGTGCCAGTTCACACAGCACTTGTTTTGAACAAGGATTCAATTTCATTTGCAAATGCTTATTGTCGAGGCAGGGAGTGCCAGCACAGATGAAAGCACCCCAATCTGTCTCCTCCAATTCTTTAGGTTTAATCACATCTCTCCAATCGCTGAGGGAACTGGAGATTTAAGCAAACATATACGTGAATTGGTGTGAGGCTGTAAAAGGGACCATTATGTTTCCGATTCAGAATATATATTCTTCTCTCACTTTCAAAGAATTAAACACGAGCTTTTCTCCCTTATTGATTAGTTGCTGAAGTAAAGGAACCCTGCAGCCTCCCCATGCTATCTGTTGACATGGAAAACAAGGAAAATGGCTCTGTCGGTGTAAAAAAGTAAGTGAAACTGGCTTGTGAGTTCTGCTTCTGCAAACAACAGAGGGACTTGGGTTCTATTTTTATACTTCTTGCTTATCTACTACAATACACTGTGGGGGTTGTCTTGGTTGATTGGTCTACACTAGCGACCAGCTTCCCCTCTCCCCCCAGCCTCAATTGCCTTTTTCTGTATTCTGTTTCTAAGAGATGACTCAGACATCAAAGTGCATAAAGGGTTAGTGTATCAGGCTTTAAAACAGGGAAGGTTGAAGATTCCAGACCTGAATTCTGAATATTGAAACAAAAACCCAGAGCAAACATAGACTCTGCCTCCCAAGTCCGTAGGCTACAAGGGGTATGGAGGGGGGTGCAGTGTATGTGTGTTTGTGTGTGTGTGCGTGCGTGAGGGGGAACAGAAAAGAGAGACTGAGTCTTTTTTGAATAAAACCACCCATCTCAAAAATGAAAGCTATAGGAAGGGAAGGAAAAAAGTGTCAGTAAGAATACTAAGTTTAACAACTTCTCTCTCGTCATTTTATAAACTGTTTCTTGAATGTGAAATATTTCTGTATATACCAAAGTCTCTTTTTTACATCTGCTCTTAACAGTTGAAACATCTGATTATATTTATTGTGAGTTATATGCTTGATACTTTTAAATAGGAAAATTTAGTTGCATTATGTGGTGTATTCTGAAACATGCTGCGTATTTTAGACATAAAATATCTGTAAGTATATGAAAAAATATTTATTCTAGGAGTTATATTTTGGCTCTAACCACATTGCTTACAAGGAAGAAGTATGCTCCAAGACAGTATTGTCTGTTTCATTTTTTCCCTGTCGTTTTAAAGTCTCCTTCAACTTGAGCTTTGGAAGAAACCATTGTAATCTGTAGAAGCTGTGATAACTAGATGAAAAAATAGTATGCTATATATGTTTATGAATAGAAGGTGTCTTTTATATTAAAGTTACATTAAACTTAATAAAATCTGCTTTAAAATTTTCTCCTGTAATTTATGTATCAATGCCATGCTTCCATGCTTGATCCCATGTTTGAAGTTTGGGGAAAGTAGATGGAGGAGGAATGAAAGACATAGGTGCTTTTTTTTAATGTGTCGGTTAGACCAACTGCTTCCAATAGTAACCTGAGCAGTGTTGAAAATGTCCTACAAAGATACTGTCCACCATGGTAGCCACGAGCTGAATGAGGCAATTAAAAACTTGAAATGTGACTAACGTAACTGATGAACTGAACTTTTAATTTTATTCAATTTAAATCAATTTTTAAAGTTAACAGCTTCATTGAAATATGATTGCCATATAATAAACTGTGTATATTTAAAGTATAAAATATGATAAGCTCTGACATTTGTACACACCCATGAAACCATTACCAAAATTAAGATAACAAACATATCCATCATCGCCACAGGTTCCTCAGAAACCTTTATAATCTCTCCTTCCTGACCTTCTCTGCCCTCATATTTCCCAGGCAACACTGGTAGTCTCTAACTGAGAATTAGTTTATTTTCCCTAGATTTTTATATAAATGGAATTATTCAGAATATGCTTTTTTAGGGGGAAGGAAGGGGTCTGGTTTCTTTCTCCCAGAATAATTAATTTAGGATTCGTTTATGTTATAATATGTATCAATCATTCATTGATTTTTATTACTAAGTAATGTTTTCTTATATGGATATACAACACTTTGTTCATTGTTTGTCCACACACTTGTTCATAGACTTTTGGGTTGTTCCCATTTTTTAGGGATTACAACTGAACTGCCTTGGTCACTTGTGTACAGGTGTGTGTGTGAACATATACATTTTTCTTAGATAAGTGTCTCGGAGTGAAGTGACTGGGCCATGTGGTAAGTAAGTGAAGTCGCTCAGTTGTGTCTGACTCTTTGTGACCCCATGGACTGTGGCCTACCAGGCCCCTCTGTCCATGAGATTTTCCAGGCAATTGTACTGGAGTGGATTGCCATTTCCTTCTCCAGCCGATCTTCCCTACCCAGGGATCAAACCTGGGTCTCCCGCACTGTAGATGGACGCTTTACCATCTGAGCCATCAGGGAAGGCCATGTAGTAGATGTATGCTAAACTTTGTAAGAAATTGACAAACTATTTTCCGAACTAGTTGTGCCATTTTACATTCCCACCAGCAGTGTGTGAGCATTCCAATTGTTCTGTATCCTCAGGAACCTGGTGTGATCAATCTTCTTCATTTCATTAGGTGGGTTTTGTTTTGTTTTTTAATCTGAAGATTGCTTTGTGTAGTATGACCATTTTAACAACATTAATTCTTCCAATCCAAGAGCATGGTATATCTTTCCATTACTTTGAATCATTTTCAATTTCCTTTATCAATGTTTTACAGTTGTCTCCTTGGTTATTAGGTATGGTTTTAATTTTCATTTCTGTAATGACTGAGGGTGTTGAGATTTTTTTTATGTGCTTGTTTTATCTATAGATCTTCTTAAGTATTGTTCAGATCTTTTGCCCATCTTTTTATTGGGCTGGTTTTATAAATATATTATTGTATAGAATTTTTACATATTCAGGATACAAGTCCTTTGTTATATACATGATTTGAAAATATTTTCTTGTTGTATGTAATTTGTTTTTTCATTTTCTCTACAGTGCCTTTCAAAGTGCAGAAGTTTTAAATTTTGATGAAGTCCAGTTTATAAATTTTTTATTTTATGGATAGTGCTTTTAGTGTCACTTATCTAAGAAATATTTGCCTCGCTCAAGGTCAAGTTCTCAAAGATTTTCTCTTATGTTTTCTTAGATTTGGGACTATAATTTTTGAGTTAATTTTTGTACATGATGTGGAATAAGGTTTAAAGTCTTACTGTTGATAGTGGTTTCGGTGGTTGGTTTTTTTTGCCTTTGGATATCCAATTGTTCCAGCACCATTTGTTGAACTATCTGCAACTTTGTTGAAAAAATAACTGATCATATATCTGTAGATCTAGTTCTGGACTCTGTTTTATTCCACTGATATTTTGTATATATTTACACCAAGACAACACTGTTTGGATAACTATACCTTTATGATAAATCTTGAAACCAGGTAGTAGTATCCATTCAACTTTGATCTTTTCGGAACTTGTTTTGGCACTCTTAGGTCCTTTGCTTTTCCATACAAATCAGCTTGTAAATTTCTACCAAAAAAAAATGCCTGCTGGTCATTTGACTAGCACTACATTGAATTATAGATCAATTTAAAGAGAATTGACATCTTAACAGTATTGTGTCTTCCAACTCATTAACACAGCATTTTGATCCATTACTTAGGTCCTCTTTAATTTCTCTCAGCATTGTTTCATGGTTTTCAGTGTTCAGGTCTTGCACATATTTTGTCAGATATATCCCTCCATATTTCATATTTTTATACTATTATTAATGGTTGTTGTTTAGTTGCTAAGTCATGTCTGACTCTTCTGTGATCCCATGGACTGTGGCCCACCAGGCTTCTCTGTCCATGGGATTTCCTAAGCAACAATACTGGAGGAGGTTGCCATTTCCTTCTCTATGAGGTCTTCCCGACCCAGGGATTGAATTTGCATCTCCTGCATTAGCAGCAGATTCTTTAACACTGAGTCACCAGAGAAGCCCCATTATTGATAATGCTTTTTAAATTTAAATTTCTAATTGTTTATTGCTAGTATAAAGAAATATGGTAAGTTTTTTTATATTGATCTTGTATCCTACAACCTTGCTAAACTCACTTATTACTTCTAATGGCTTTTTCATAGATTCTATCAGATATTTAACATAGACAGCTATGTCTTGTGAATAAAGAGAGTTTTATTTTTTCTTTCCCACTGTGGATACCTTTCATTTCTTTTTCTTACTTTATTGCACTGAATAAGACCTCCAGTAAAAAGTTGAATAGCAGTGGTGAGATTAGACATCCTAATTTTGTTCCCAATCTTAAGACAAGAAAAACATTTTTACTTTTTTTCTTGTCTTTCTTTTCAGCCTGCTTTTAAATTTTTCTCTGTGTCATTGATTTTTGAGCAATTTGATTATGAGACTCAGTGTAGTTTTAGTCATCTTTCTTGTGTTTAAAGTTTGTTTTTTGGGAGGGAGAATCTATGGGTTTAGTTTTCATTGAGTTTGGAAATTTCTTTCTTTTCTTTTTAATTGGAGGCTAATTAATTTACAATATTGTGGTGATTTTGTCATACATTCACATGAATCAGCCATGGGTGTACATGTGTTCCCCGTCCTGACCCTCCCTCCCACCTCCCTTCCCATCCCATTTCTCAGGTTCATCCCAGTGGACCAGCCCTGAACACCCCGTCTCATGCATTGAACCTGGATTGATGATCTATTTCACATATGATAATATACATGTTTCAGTGCTATTCTCTCAAATCATCCCACTCTTACCTTCTCCCACAGAGTCCAACAGTCTGTTCTTTACATCTGTGTCTCTTTTGCAGTCTTGCATATAGAGTCATAGTTACCATCTTTCTAAATTCCATATATATGTGTTAATATACTGTATTGGTGTTTTTCTTTCTGACTTACTTTGTTCTGTATAATGGGGACTCCAGTTGTAGCTCTAGGTTTATTTGATCACTTGATATTGCCCCACAATTCGCTGACACCCTGTTAACTTTTTTCCAGTCTTTTTTCTGTGTTTCATTTTTGGATAGTTTCTATTGCTTTTCCTTCAAGTTCACTAATCTTTTCTTCTGAAATATATAATCTCTTGTTAATCCCACCCAATGCATTTTTCATTTCAAACAAGTTTTCATCTCTAGAAGTTCAGCTTGGTCTTTTTAAATCTTTCATGTCTTCAGTTTACATATCCTTCCCTCTAGCTTTTGAACATACAAAATATAGTCATAAAATTGTTTCAATGTCCTTGTCTACTAATTCTATCGCTTCTCAGTCAGTTTCAGTTGATTGGTTTTTCTTTTCACTATGGGACATATTTTTCTGCTTCTTTGCATGCTTGGTAATTCTTTATTGAAAGTTAGGTATTTTGAATTTGGCCTTGTTGAATGTTGGATAATTTTGTATTCCTGTAAATATTCTAGATCTTCGTCCTGGGATGTGCTTAAATTAGTCAGAAACAAGCAATTGATCCTTTTAAGCCTTATTTTATTAATAAGTGTTGTTAGTCAGGACTAGAGCTGTACTTACCCTTTTCCGTCCCCCTTTTATTGACGTAAGACCCACCTAACCAATACTCCTGAATGAGGCAATATTCCTCTCTAGAGGACAGAAACAAGCACTGTTCCCAACTCTGTGTGATCTTTAAGGATTTTTGTCTCTAATTCTTTTTCATGATTCTTTCCCCAGCTTATTTCCTCGTGTGTATGTGATAATCAGTACTCCACTGAACACTTGAAGGGAAACCTCTATACATCTCCAGAGTTCTCTCTCTGTAGCTCTCTCCTCTCTGGAACTCTGCACTCGGGCACAGCCTAAAATCTCTCTTCAGGAAGTAAGTGGCTAGGGCTACCGTGCTTGTTTCCCATCCTTCAGGGGCCACTATTCTTTATTGCCTGTGTCCAGTGCCTTGAGTGCCAGTTTCATAATCTTGTCTATTTTTTGTTGTTTTAGGCAGAAGGGTAGTTCTGGGCCCCATTACTCCACCTTGATCAGAAATAGCAGTCTCAGTTTATATAGCAAGTGGCTACTGGCTAACCTGTTGGCCAAGATAGAGTTAGATTATAGTACTGAATCCCTAAAACATAAGAGTCTTAAGGCTCTCTCTGAGATCTGCTCAAATTGGGGTCACAGTTGTTTCCATTTTATTTTCCAGGCATGGAATATATCGTTGCTTTATTAGACAATGTACTTCACAAAGGGTTGTTTCCAAAGAAGCCTAAGATAATGGCCTTATTCACTGGCCATGTGCTACTGCTCAGAGCTTTAGCTTTACAAGGCTATTATTTATGGAGTCCTTTCTCTGTGTCTAGCACTTTGTGGGACCCTTGTTAATCCTCACAACCATATTTTGAGGTATGTGCTATAATTCCCGTTTTATAGTGGAGAAAACCAAAGCTCCAGGAGGTAAAAGACCTTCTAAGTGTTCACTGCTTGTAAGTCCTGATGTTGGTATTTAAGTTTAAAGTCTGGCTTTGAAGCCCGAGTCCTTTCTTCTGCACTGGGGTGACTAGGTTGTCAAAGGTAGTTTTCAGTCTCTTTTACCAGAGGCACCGCTCTCACTCCCAGGGGGCTATAGAAGCCTAAGTACCCAAGATTTGTAAATGATGGAAACATCCAATACTATGTCCATAACTTAACAAAGGCAGGACTTCCCTTTCCAAAATGGCATATTTCTTCTAAGTATAAGATATAAGTCTGTTCTAAGTCACGCTGGGCAGTGTTTCTCAAAGTGAATTTGTATCACTTGGAGGGCATGTTAAAATACAGGCAGCTGGGCCACACCTCCAGAGTTTCTGTTCAGTACATCCCAAGGGCCTGGGAACTTGTGTTTTAACATGTTCTCTGGTAATGTTGATGCTAATGTCCAGTGGCTTTGGAAAACAATTTGGCATTACTTTCCAGTGTTGAACCATAGAATATTTTATAACTCAACAATTCCGTTTCTGGATATGTGCTAGTGCCATAGATGTAATTTAACATTTTCTGGTGGTTATATTTAAACAGATGAAATTAATTTTAATATAGTTTATATTTGACTGAAAATACCCAGGATGTTATCATTTTTAAATGTAATCAATATAGCACATTATTAATGAGATAGTTTATATTTTGTGCTAAATTTTATCAGTCCACTATATATTTTACACTTAGAGTATGTCTCAGTTTGGATGCAAAAATTTTATTATAAATATTTGATCTCTATTAGATTTCATAAAATTTGTGATTGAAAAAGTAGAATCACATACCCAAATAATTCTTAAAAGTCTCTATAAATGAATCAAGTACCAAAAATTATTTTCCTTTAATACATTCATGTACATTGACACAACTGGTTCTTCTTCTTTTATACATTTATTTGTTTTTCATTTACTTGGCTGCACCAGGTCTTAGTTGTGGCATGTGGGATCTAGCTCCCTGACAAGGGATCGAACCTGGGCCCCCTGCATTAGGAGCAGGGAGTCTTAGCCACTGGACCACCAGGGAAGTTCCTGGTTCTTCTTTTTTAGATTTGATTTGACTTGGAAGCAACAACATATCAATTTCAAAACTGTCTAAGTTAAATAGAAGTGAAGTGAAGTCGCTTAGTCGTGTCCAACTCTTTGTGACCCCGTGGACTGTAGCCTACCAGGCTTCTCCGTCCATGGGATTCTCCAGGCAAGAATACTGGAGTGGGTTACCATTTCCTTCTCCAGGGGATCTTCCCGACCCGGAGATCGAACCTGAGTCTCCCACATTGGAGGCAGACACTTTAACCTTTGAGCCACCAGGGAAACAAGTCTAAGTTAAATAAATTTACTGATACTCAAAAAAAATCATGTTGTTAGCATTAATTCAAAAGTGTATTACATAAATTTATAAGAAATATAAATTTATCCAATAAATCATTCTTAAAATTTCTCTTAAAATTGATTTATGTTAGAAAGATGTGTAAAATTATTTTTATTGTACTTTGAAAAGTTTCAGTTTCAACACAAAATTTTGTGCCTCTTTACCTAGGTTACAAATCAGCATTTCCTTTTTTTTTCCCCCAGGAGCTTCAAATTAATCTCATTTACATGTAGTCTGATATATCAATGAGAAAATATAAATTTCTCTGCCATGTTTTGTCTTTAATTATTGAATATTTAGAAAGCATTTTTTGTTTTAATGAAATTTTGAATTGGACTTAACAATACAATAAGTCTTTGTATATTTCTTCTATGACTTAACAAGTATTGGCAAAGAACACAGATCTTTAAATGTGCTCTATTTCTTTTAAGAGTTCCCTTGTTTGGCATTGATCTGTGGCATTTACAAATATTTATGGAATGATTTAACAATGGCATTCTTGACACTTTTCAGGAGTCTGCTTCAAAAAACTGAACACGTGTATCATACAGTAGAATGAAGCAATGAAATACGTCTCCTGTTTTAAAAGTATATTAAAACCAGATTTTTCTAAACTTAATGTGGCTGAAGTACCATCTACCAGGATAGGATTTAATTTTTTCAAATCTAACTGAAGTTATTCTTCAACAAATATAAAATATTTAAATAGGAATTCAGTTTTTCAGGCCACAAATTGATAGCATTTCTTCTTAAATTTGGAAGTCTTCTGAGATAAAGCAGACTCCAAGTATGAACTTGGCAGTGTCTTTGATGTTATGGGCTTCCCTTGTGACTCAGATGGTAGAGTCTGCCTGCAATGCAGGAAACCCGGGTTTGATCCCTGGGTCAGGAAAATCCCCTGGAGAAGTGAATGGCTACCCACTCCAGTATTCTTGCCTAGAGAAGTCTATGGACAGAGGAGCCTGGCATGTTGCAGTCAGTTGGGTCACAAATAGTCAGACATGACTGAATGACTAACGCTTTTTACTTTTGATGTTGCACTACTCATTTAAAGCTAAAGAAAAGTAGTTGTGTTTTTCCAAATTTGAACCAATCACTCTTAGATACTGTTAAAAAGATCTTACATTCTTTGGGCAATTGTTTGATGGCCTGATTGAAAAATGTCTCACTTTTGATGAACTGCCTTTTTAGTATTTTATTTTAATATTCTAAAAACTGAATATAACAACATAGCTATTGAAAAAACTGTGTTCTTTTTTTGTGCTAGAATCCAAGTTGTTTATAGCTGGACAAATTTATGAGCTCAGATTCTGTTTAAAATCACTTCAAACTTTTTTGTTGGATGTTGAATTTTGATTACAGGTGACTAATGTTATTAGTTCTTTTTGACTGTTGAGAAGCAAGTTACCAAATTAGCTATGTCTTTGCTAAAAATGTCTCTTAATATTATCCATTTTTCAAACAGCTTTTTTTCTTTTGCTCTGCTCCAACAAATTGCAATTGCTGTTCATCATGAAATTTCCAACATGTTCTGAGTCAGGCTCCTTTTTTCTTTACTGTTCTGACTCTGGTGCTAGTTTCTGCATCTCCTTTTGATTCTGCATCAGTGGAATGCCTCCTTTTTACATTTTAAAATGTATCCATACATATTTTTAACTAAAATATTTTATTACAATTAAAATTGTAAGATTATTAATTACCAATTACAACATACAAAGAGAGTCTTATAACCTGTGCTGTCTGCATCAAACACATTACAATATCACATGGGTGCATAGAAAAGATCATTTATCCTGAATCAATGTATAGATGCCAACTAGATTGCCATGTGTTTAAGTGTAAAACTAGAGAAAGAGAGCTGCATCTGATTGAACTTCAAAGTAGTATCTAGGCAATGCAATAGTTAAAGGGAAATCACACCAAAACAATGAAGTTGTGTTGATCAGAAACATAATTTGCATTAATTTGAGTTTTAAAATTTAAACTAGTTAAAATGAAAAACCCAATTTCTTAGTTGGATTTTTAATGCTCAACAGACACCTGTGTTTAGAGGCTACAATATTGCACAGGTTATAGCCAAAACAAGCTCTTGCACACATGCATAGGGAGAAAGGTTAAATGAATATGAGGTTGGGGAGGATGATTTCCTTAGGTGAGAGAGGCAGGGGTGGGATGGATATAAGCATTGTCAAGATTATAGTTTTTTAAAAAATATTATAGCTTTTATTTTACATGGTGGATTCATGGTGATTATTAAGTTTTAAAATAACTAAAAGCTGCTGGTAAGTCGATTCAGTCGTGTCTGATGCTGTGTGACCCCATAGACAGCAGCCCACCAGGCTCCCCTGTCCCTGGGATTCTCCAGGCAAGAACACTGGAGCAGGTTGCCATTTCCTTCTCCAATGCATGAAAGTGAAAAGTGAAAGGGAAGTTGCTCAATTGTGTCCGACTCTTAGCAACTCCATGGACTGCAGCCTACCAGGCTCCTCCGTCCATGGGATTTACCAGGCAAGAGTACTGGAGTGGGGTGCCATCGCCATCTTAATAGTTTGGAGTATGTTCTTCTAGACAGTTTCTATATAGAGCTCTCTGTATCCATATATATGTGGGCTCTGCTGTGCTTAGTCACTCTGTCATATCCGACGCTTTGTGACCCCATGGACTGCAGCCCGCCAAGCTCCTCTGTCCATGAGGACTCTCCAGGATGCCACTCCAAGAATACTGGAGTGGGTAGCTATTCGCTTCTCCAGGGGATCCTCCTGACCCAGGGATCAAACTCAGGTCTCTTGCATTGCAGGCAGATTCTTTAGTGTCTGAGGCACCAGAGAAGCCCAATGTATATGAAGGAGACATAAATTTTTATTGAACAAATGGGATCATAATGTTCTCTTTTTTATGGATTTCAGAATCACAGATTTTGAATTAATCAAAACTTTGGTACATGACACTCTTACTATTGATCTATGTTTAATCATGTAGAATTTTCAATAAATTATAAAAAATTCTAGGTGTTTCACATATATGTGCATATCTATACAACTTACAAGTATACAATGTGAATATTTTTCCCCATTCATTTAGTCTTATTACTCCCTTTTTCATCAGTTGGTCTTTTTTCTCTTTTCCCCTTTTCTCCTAGGAGGGAGGAGGAACTAATATTCCCACACACAATAGATGCTTTTAGTAAGTTAGCAGCTTTTCAAGTGGCTTATCTCCCCACCACCAACAACCACTCACCCCACAGTGGAGAAGCTCTACTGCAATAGAATGCTCACAGCAACAAAGTTTAGCAACTTTGGAAAGAAGCTATTTTTTATTAAAATCATGCCTTTTCTTGCTCATGTATCTCACCATCTTCTTCTGCCTTTGTGTTCAGTTGGTTGAATTTTGGAACTAACATTTCTTTTATAAATAGTAGAGTGATACTTTTCTTAGTAATGAATGTTGGAAAGTTTTAAATTCACTTTAGTATTGAAATACTAACTTTTATTTTTTTTTAATGTTTTTTGAATGCTGAGTTTTAATACAGCTTTTATCACTCTCCTCTTTCAAGAGACTCAAATTCCTCTTCACTTTCTCCCATAAGGTTGGTGTCATCTTCATATCTGAGGTTATTGATATTTCTCTTAACAGTATTGACTCCAGCTTGTGATTAATCCAGACCAGCATTTTGCATGATGTACTCTGCATATAAGCTAAACAAGCAGGGTGACAATATGCAGCCTTGATGTACTCCTTTCCCAATTTGGAACCAGTCTGTTTTTCCATGTCTGGTTCTAAGTGTTGCTTCTTGACCTGCATACACATTTCTCAGGAGGCAGATAAGATGGCCTGGTATTCTCATCTTTTTGAGCACTATCCAGAGTTTATTGCTATCTACACAGTCAAAGGCTTTAGCATAGTCAATGAAGCAAAGTAGATGTTTTTCTGGATTTCTCTTGCTTTTTCTATGATCCAATGGATGTTGGCAATTTTATCTCTGGTTCCTCTGCCTTTTCTAAAACCAGCTTGTACATCTGGAAGTTCTTGGTTCACATACTGCTGAAGCCTAGCTTGAACGATTTTGAGTATTACTTTGCTACCATGTGCAATGAATGTAATTGTGCGCTAGTTTGAACCTTCTTTGGCATTGTCCTTCTTTGGGGTTGGAATGAAAACTGATCTTTTCCAGTCCTGTGGCCACTGCTGAGTTTTCCAAACTTGCTGGCATATTGAATGCATCCCTTTCACAACATCATCTTTTTTTTTTTTTTTTTTCATCATCTCTTTTAGGATTAGAAATAGCTCAGGCAGAATTCCATCATCTCTACTAGCTTTGTTCATAGTGATGCTTCTTAAGGCCTACTTGACTGCACATTCCAGGATGTCTGGCTCTAGGTGAGTGATCACACCATCATGGTTATCCAGGTCATTAAGATCTTTTTTGTATAGTTCTGTGTATTTTTGCCACCTCTTCTTAATATCTTCTGCTACTGTTAGGTCCATATCGAAATACTAACTTTTAAACATTGAGATATAATTTTCATTATAACCTATTAGTTTCAGATATACCACATAATAATTCATTATTCACCACGATAATTCAAATGTTCACCACGATAACTATAGTTAACATGAATCGTGTACAGAGTTAGATTTTTGNGAAATACTAACTTTTAAACATTGAGATATAATTTTCATTATAACCTATTAGTTTCAGATATACCACATAATAATTCATTATTCACCACGATAATTCAAATGTTCACCACGATAACTATAGTTAACATGAATCGTGTACAGAGTTAGATTTTTATCTTCTGATAAGAATTTTTAAGATCTACTATCTTTAACAACTTTCGAATATACAGTGCAGTAGTTATAGTCACCATGCTGAATGTTACATCCCCATGAATTACTTATTTTATAACTGGAAGTTTGTACATTTTAACCACTTTCACGCATTTAGTGCTCTGCAACCCCTTCCCCCACCTCTGGCAACCACCAATCTGTTCTCTGTATCTATGGTTTTGGATTTACATTTTTTTAATATTTTATTTTTAGATTCCACATATAAGTGAGATTATGTATTTGTCTTTATCTGACTTATTGTACTTGCAGAGGGCATTTAAAATGCCCTCACATTCAGTTTATATTGTCAAAAATGACAAGACTTCCTTTTTATGGCTGAATTCTATTTTATATATATATATATATCAGTTCAGTTCAGGTCAGTCANCTGACAGAACAACCTAATCACTATTTTAATGTGAAAATAACACAATTCTGAAACTTCGAACAATAAGCTACTCTAGACTAATGCAATCAACATTTTCATGACTTCCAAAACAGGATGACAAATGATGTGGTTGTCTTTACTAGGATGTTTGAGAAAGTGGTCCCTTGGTGTGTGTGTGAAAGTCGCTCAGCTGTATTTTTGCTACCCCATGGACTATAGTCCGTGGAATTCTCCAGGCCAGAATACTGGAGTAGCCGTTCCCTTCTCCAGGGGTTCTTCCCAACCCAGGGATCGAACCCAGGTCTCTCATAGTGCAGGTGGATTCTTAACCAGCTGAGCCACCAGGGAAGTCCCTTGGTATAGATCATCATTTTCAAGGAAATTTTTGGATAAAGTTTTGTCAGACCACACCAGTGGTCCTATATAAAATTATAGCACGATTTTGAACACCAAAGTTGAATTTAAAGTCTGCGATTCTACAAGGAGGAGGAAGAGCCTATATATTTTTTTAACTGAAGTACAGTTCATTTACAATGTTGTAATATTAAGTTTCTGGTGTAAAGTGGTTCAGTCCTATATATATATATACACACACACAGAGATATATATTCTTTTTCATATTCTTTTCCATTATGGTTTATTACAGGATATTGAATACAGTTTCCTGCATTATACTGTAGAATTTTGTTATCTATTTTATATACAGTAGTTTATATCTGCTAATCCCAAACTCCTAACTTATTCCTCCTCTACTCTCTTGCCCCTGTGGTAA
Organism: Neotragus pygmaeus; assembly: GCA_006410875.1. Taxonomy (NCBI): domain Eukaryota; kingdom Metazoa; phylum Chordata; class Mammalia; order Artiodactyla; family Bovidae; genus Neotragus; species Neotragus pygmaeus. Next base: position 883,777 of record SJYV01051198.1, read on the forward strand.
CTCTAAGTCTGTGAATCTGTTTCCGTTTTGTAAATAAGTTTGCTTGTATCATATTTTAGATTCTATGTACAAGTGATACTATATATATGTCTTTCTCTTTCTGACTTATTTCACTTTAATATGATGACCTCTAGGTCCTTCTATGTTGCTGCAAATGACAGTATTTCATTCATTTTTATGACTATTATTCCATTTTGCACATGTGTGTATACATATATATACACATACATACATGCACACACACACACACACACACACACCACTTGCACTTCTTTATTCCATTCATCCGTTGATGGACATTAAGGTTGCTTTCATGTCTTGGCTATTGTAAATAGTAATGTAATGAATGTGGGGGAGTAGTAGTGTTTTTCTTTCTTTTAGTTAGATACCCAGAAGCAAAATTGCTGAACTGTATGGTAGTTCTGTTTTTAATTTTTTCAGGAACCTCCCTACTATTTTCCATACTACAATTCTACCAACAATGCATAAAGATTCCCTTTTCCACTTCTTTGCCAACATTTGTTATCTCTTGTTTTTTTTTCAGTAATAGCCATTCTAAAGGGCATAAGATATTTCCTTATTGTTTTGGTTTGCATTTCCCTGATGATTAATGGTATAGAACATCTTTTCATATACCTGTTGGCCATCTGCATATCTTCTTTGGAAAAAATGTCTATTCAAATCCTCTGCCCATTTCAAAATTTGATTGTTTATTAATATTTATTTTTGCTGTGGATTTATATGTATTCTTTATGTATTTTGGATTTGCAAATATTTTCTCCTGTTCAGTAGGTTGCCTTTTCACTTTGTTGGTTCTGTTTGCTCTGCAGAAGATTTTTAGTCTAATATAGTCTCACTTGTTTATTTTTGCTTTTGTTGCCTCTGTTTTTGGAGTCAGATTAAAAAAAAAATCATCGCCAAGACTGATGTCAAAGAGCTTACCACTTATGTTTTCTTCTACAGGCTTTATGGTTTCAGGCATTACATTCAAATCTTTGATCCATTTTGAATTAATTTTTCTGTGTGGTGTAAGGTAGTGTTCCAGTTTCATTCTCTTGCCCATCGTTCTCTTGTTTTTCCATCACTATTTATTGAAGAGACTATCTTTTCCCCTTTGTATATTCTTGGCTCATTTGTCATTAATTAATTGGCCATATGTGCATTAATACTAACTTCTGAAATAGCCCTCTCTGAGAACTGTTAACTATTAAATATTAAGCTAATTATTAAATTTAAAGTAGTTGTCATTCTTAATGTGAATTAGAAGATTAGGAAGTGAATGATAGAAGTAAGATATTAGGATAAAGTTAGAAATTATTATTGGTATTACTAGAATTTCTATTGGTGTTGCTAGAATTTTTTAGTTAGGGCTTCCCTGGTGGCTCAGATGGTAAAGAATCTGTCTGCAATACATGAGACCTGGGTTCGATCCCTGGGTTGGAAAGATCCCGTGGAGAAGGGCATGGCAACCCAATCCAGTATTCTTGCCTGAAGAATTCCACAGACAGAGGAATTCAGNTTTTTAGTTAGGGCTTCCCTGGTGGCTCAGATGGTAAAGAATCTGTCTGCAATACATGAGACCTGGGTTCGATCCCTGGGTTGGAAAGATCCCGTGGAGAAGGGCATGGCAACCCAATCCAGTATTCTTGCCTGAAGAATTCCACAGACAGAGGAATTCAGGTGGGCTACAGTCCATGTGGTTGCAAAGAGTTGGACACAACTGAGTGACTAACATGCCAAATTTCAAAACTCTGACTTCACTGTAGAATTATTAAAGAGACCTTTCATATAACAAAAATAACAATAGCTACCATTACTTACCTCATACAAAAAAATCCAGCAATGTTTATGTGTATAGCAACCCACACATCAGTCAGGCATCTAATTCTAAGGGAATCAGTCACATCTAGGGTTAAATAAATAACTTCACAGGATATTTATTTATTTGCCTGGAAGTCCTGCCAAGTTCCTTAGGGAAGGAGGAAGAGGAAGCTGTTAGAAGTAATTGTGCATCTGATCACTGGCTTCAGCTTTTGTTCATTTACTTGTATTCCTGTCCTTTTGTGTTGTCAAGTAAATAATCAGCAGCCCTTAGATGTGTGTTCTTTGAAAGCAAGGAGGAGATTTCAGCCCGCTCCCTAGGTAGTTCCTGGATGTTCAATTTCATCCGCCTTTCCAAGACCCCACAACCATACTGCTTGAGTCTACCTGAACACACTGAGTGAGGGTTCCTGGCATGCTGTTCTTTCCAAGGAACAGAAGTCTGGAACAGGGAGTGATCACAATGTAAGATTCCACTCTCCTAAACACATGGGAGAATAAAATAAAGGTCCCAAGACATTTAAGTGGCTAAATACCAAATACTTCATAACAGATAGTTAGAAGGAAAGGAAGAAAGGGAAGAAGAGAGGGAAGGAGAAAGAAAGAAGGAAGAAGAAAAGAGAAAGAGGGGGGCAGTGGAGAGGAGAGGGGGAAAGTGAGCCACTAATTCAGACATGCAACATGACCTTTCTAATCAGAATCTGATGTCGTAATCCTGTGGATATATTTGGTAGGATAAATCAGAGTGCTATATGTATGGATTCTTGAATCAGAGAATATGTGGTAGTTGATAGTGATACTTGTAATTGGTAGTTTTATTTTTCTTAATGGTGCTAAAATTAATTCCTTAGTATTTTATGGCTGGCTCCTCATTCTGATGTATGATTATCAGTCCACTCGATACCCTAACAAAATACCATAGACTGGATAGCTTAAACATCAGAAACATACTTCTCACAGTTCTGGAGGCTGGGAAGCCCAAGTTCAGGATGCTGGCTGATTCAGTCCTGGATTCTGGAGGCTGGGAAGCCCAAGTTCAGGATGCTAGCTGATTCAGTCCTGGATTCTGGAGGCTGGGAAGCCCAAGTTCAGGATGCTGGCTGATTCAGTCCTGGAGAAAGCCGTCTTCCTGGCTTGTGGGTGGTGCCTTCTCAGGATGTCCTCAGGTGGGCTTTCCTCACTGCATGCCTGCAGATCTTACAAGGCCACCAATCCTGTTGGATTAGGACCCCACCCTCATGACCACATTTAACCTTAATTGCCCTGTTTCTGAAAAGCCCTAGCCCACACTGAGGGTTAGGACTTCAGCATAGGAATTTTGGGGGTCTGCTGCTGCTGCTGCTAAGTCACTTCAGTCATGTCTGACTCTGTGTGACCCCATAGATGGCAGCCCACCAGTCTCCCCTACCCCTGGGATTCTCCAGGCAAGAATACTGGAGTGGGTTGCCATTTCCTTCTCCAATGCATGAAAATGAAAGTGAAAGTGAAATCACTCAGTCATATCTGACTCTGCACACTGAGGGTTAGGACTTCAGCATAGGAATTTTGGGGGCCAGGGGGACACAATTCAGTCTTAACATATTGTCTTATGATAAAAGTTTGGTTATGTTTGGTTATTCCCTTAAATTAAATGACAACTTGGGTTAAGGATTGAGTCTGTTCAATTATACCATTTGTCCATTGTGAATAGCTACCTTAAGGAAGTATACATTTCAAACGAGTAAGGTGAGCAAAACTATAGAGTCAGCTAATCATATCGTCATATTTTAAGTGTGATAACAACAAGGAGTTCCTATCAAAGTCAGCAGAATTCACAAACATGCATTATATATCTTCTATACATTAGCATCTTGAAGGGTTGCTGTTTTCTACATAGATTCTGGTGTGCTACTGATATTCCTACAAAGGAAAACCGAGTTTGTTAAAGCATTAAAGCCACATTCAGTCCTTTGGAATAGTGACCACTGTGCCTGGCTCAGAGCAGGGAGGGGGAGTTCTGCAGGCCGTCTGTATGCAGTTGTCTTTAAGGTTATTTACTGGGGCATGTGTAGTGTGAATGTGGGTGTGAATTGTATCTGATAGCAAATAAAATACAAAAATGCATGGAGTCCTCTTGAGAGGAATGTCTTTATTTCCACCAGGTCAGAGGTCTTTGTTTGTGCTAGGAAGTTGAGAACAGGTCGGGGAAAAGGCAGATTTGTTTTCAGAAACACGGAGTCGGGTGTTTGGGAGACATTCCTAGCAGAGGAATGCCAAGGACAGAGTGCCATGTGATTTCAGAGGAAATGCATGAGCCTGAGGGAAGAAATGATGCAGGAAGACTGACCTCTCTGTTCCTGGGACCTGATCCTGGTGTTGCTCTGGATTCAGGGCTCCACGCACCTCACACAGCCTGACTCACACTGCCCTCCTCCCGCCATCGAGCCATTCCTCTTCTTCCTTAACTGCTCTTTGTAATAAGGCAGGGAAGATGTTAAAACCATTCTTCGCCATGCAGCTGGCTTGAGATTTTCCTTTTCACTAGACTGCAAGTTCCCAAGCCTTATTAAGTGCCAGGCTCGTCGTGAGCAGGTGAAAAGTAATTGATGATGGGAATGAAAGATTGATTGGGTTTATTAGGAAGGAGACGTTTAACCAGGATCTATTTTAAATAAATAGAGTTCTAACCCTTAAAACCTGAACAAACAGGCTTTGAGTAGCATAACCAAAGCTGTGGATATGGGAAGGTCCAGGATGTTGACTGGTTGGATTTCAGTACAAACTTGGAACGGGAAAGAAGCCTGGAAAGTTATGTTTGAGTTAAATCCCTGAGTGCCAAGCTAAAGAATTTGGAATATACAGAAGAGCTATTTGCTCTTTCAGTACTTGTGGCTTGGGTACGTGGCAGTGAAATGCAGTCAACTCTTACGTAGCTGGATATTAAAAAATGAAAAATGTCCTGTCAGGAAACTTTGAATCATCCTTTCTCTTTTTCTGGCTGTCTTTAAGCCAGATCCCTACTTGCTAGGATGAAGGGAGAGGGAGAAAAAAAAAATAGAGATAAAATGAAAGCTCATTTGGTTGCTTCATCCTTAGCTATGTCCATAGGCCAAGAGATCAATGTTGATTTATTATGATCAAAATTATATTGCTTTTAGCCAAAGGCTATGACCAAAGAGTAGGTTAATTTAATTTGAAAAGTAAGTTATAAAGATCAAAATAGTACAAAGTTCAAGTGTCTTTCTGAGTGGAAACACAAGTAACATTGAGAATTAGCTTTATAAAAGGAGTAGCGTGATAAATAAATGTCACCGTAATATATTAACTAGTAGAAAGTAACTTTTGCTCTGAACTTTAAAGCTGAAATGCAATTAATAAGTATAATGGGGTTTTGAAATCCCATATGGGCTGTATTTATCCAGAGTTTCCTTCTGGTCTTATCAACCTTCAGAATTTATAAAAGAATAACTACTGTAAAATATATACACACTAAATTCCAAGAAAGAGTTTCAAATATTTTTCACCTGTTTCCACTAATAAAATTAAAGGGAAATGGACACTTTTGCTGCTAGCACTTCAAATTATCATGTGCCAACATGAAAACATTCACCATAAGGTCATAATCTGCATGTATCTGCCAAATTGTTATTTATTGCATTTCTGTCCTCACGGTTGTGTCTCTTTAGCTCTCTCTAAAAGTGAGGTGATTGTTTAATTAAGGGATAATCAGTTCCCAGTGTGAAGTATTCATGCATGATATAATTTTTATCCATACATGATGTTCCCAATCACATGCACAGGGATTGAAAGGTGACAGTGTTAAATGGGAACATTGATTTGAATAAATGATGGGACTGGAGACAAATTCTGCTGTTCATTTCTTGCTAGTCATTTTTATAATAAGGCAAAAATGCATATATATTTTTTTCAAAGTCTCCATGCCTGGAAAAATATTCATGAACTTATCATCTTTATATTTACATTATATTCTAGGAAATATTTTGCTGTGACAATAATAACAAATACCAAATGATAATGGAACTTTTATATCTGCCATCTCATTTCATTAGTGAAAAATTAGCAGCCACAAAGGGAACCACCATCTGGGAGGTGTTTCAAACCATTTAAATTCCTCCTGGAGTTTGACATGGACATGTTTGTTATCAGAAAAGATGAAAAGAGAATGGCCCATTTAAAAGGGAACAAAGCATCTCAGTTTGGCCACAAATAACACTCCTTGAGGAAACATATGGCTTTCCCAGTGGGGAAAGGTGACGCTTAAATCCATCCTCTGAAATGTTCTCATCATTTTATCTGGCCTTGGCACTCTGGGCTCCTGAACCCCCACCATGATGTGGCCTTGGAACACCTCCAGGTTTCTTCTTAATACTGTTGCTGAAACCACTGGACAGGTCCAGCAAAAGCATTTATCTTATTCGACATAAACAACCTAGAAGTGACGATGCGTGCCTGCATGTTTCTGCTTCTGCACACAGTTCTCCTCTCAGGGAGGAACTGAGTGTGTGTTTGAAGCAAGTGATGCCTTTCAGAATTGCATTAAAAATTTTCAAGTATCCTAGTCAAGCAGCATTATCCAGGCCCTCCGGTGCATGCATCCTCAGAAGCACCAGTTCATTCCCCCAGTTCTAACACTTAGAGTACACTGTTTACATGTCTGCTTCCCCTCACCAGAGTGCCGGCTCCTTGAAGGATATGCTTGCCTATCCTCGTAACCTGTGTCTAAGCATAGCACTGAGAGGACAGTAGGCTTTTAGTAAACATTTATTGTATCAGTAAGTATGGGCTGGAAAAAGAATTGATACGGAGAAAAACATGTATGGAATTCAATCCTGGTTTTATATACTATGTGATTTGGGGTGAGTTCTTAACCTTTCTGAGCCTTAGTTTCCTAAAAATCAGGTCACAGTAGCCAGTTTACAAGGAGCTAGAAGGCTGACGACAGGCAATAAGTGAAAAGCGTATTATAGACTGTAAGTACCCTCTGGTTGTTAGTCCGTTAATGTAACAGACCTTTGCTGTGTATCAGCTGTACACTCCAGTCCAACCAGTGCTGGGTGCTGAAGAGATGCAGAGATGGAGACCGCTTCTCCTTTCAGGATGTGTGTGGTCTAACACCGTGATTTTTATGTTACTTTGTCTTTTGAGCTAATCAGCTGTAACTTAGGTGGATCAGATGTTAAACGCGTCGTTTGATTTCTCTTCCCCCGGATTCTTCTGTCTGGATCCCCTTGCCCTAAGTAGGAGACTTTCTTCATTACTCTTTACGCTGCCACTTTTGCAAAGCCTTTGTTCTGTGCTGTAATGCTAGTACTCAAGAATATTTCAGAGCTGAGGAAATGACGATGTCATATCCCAGCAGAATAAGAAACAGGAAAGGCTCCCATCTGAAAATTACAATGTAGCATACTTTGTATGTATGTATATATGTATATATGCATATATATATATATATAATATTTATATGTATAGATGCAGAAGCTCTATACAGTAAGCAAAAACAAGACCGGGAGCTGACTATGGCTCTGATCATGAACTCCTTATTGACAAATTCAGACTTAAATTGAAGAAAGTAGGGAAAACTACTAGATCATTCAGATATGACCTAAATCAAATCCCTTACGATGATACAGTGGAAATGACAAATAGATTCAAGGCTTTAGATCTGAAGAACTATGGACAGAGGTTCTTGACATTGTACAGGAGGCAGTGATCAAGACCATCCCCAAGAAAAAGAAATGCAAAAAGGCAGAATGGTTGTCTGAGGAGGTCTTACAAATAGCTGAGAAAAGAAGAGAAGGTAAAGGCAAAGGAGAAAAGGAAAGATATACCCATTTGAATGCAGAGTTCCAAAGAATAGCAAGGAAAGAGAAGAAAGCCTTCCTCAGCTATCAATGCAAAGAAATAGAGGAAAACAATACAATGGAAAAGACTAGAGATCTCTTCAAGAAAATTAGATACCAAGGGAACATTTTGTGCAAAGGTGAACACACTAAATGATAAAAATGGTATGGACCTAACAGAAGCAGACGATATTAAGAAGAGGTGGCAAGAATACACAGAAGAACTATGCAAAAAAATTTTCATGACCCAGATAGCTACGATGGTGTGATCACTCACCTAGAGCCAACATCCTGGAATGCAAAGTCAAGTGGGCCTTAGGAAGCATCACTACAAACAAAACTAGTGGAGGTGATGGGATTCCAGTTGAGCTGTTTCAAATCCTAAAAGATGATGCTGTGAAAATGCTGTACTCGATATGCCAGCAAATCTGGAAAACTCAGCAGTAGCCACAGGACTGGAAAAGGTCAGTTTTCATTCCAGTCCCAAAAAAAGGCAATGCCAAAGAATGCTCAAACTACCACACAATTGAACTCATCTCACACACTAGGAAAGTTATGTTCAAAAATCTCCAAGCCAGGCTTCAACAGTCGGTGAACCGTGAACTTGCAAATATCCAAGCTAGACTTAGAAAAGGCAGAGGAACCAGAGATCAAATTGGCAACATCTATTGGATCATCACAAAAGCAAGAGAGTTCCAGAAAACCATCTACTTCTGCTTTTATTGACTATGCCAAAGCCTTTGATGTGTGGATCACAAAAAACTGTGGATAATTCTTTAAGAAATGGGAATATCAGACCACCTGACCTGCCTCCTGAGGAATCTGTATGCAGGTCAAGAAGCAATAGCTAGAACTGGATATGGAACAACAGACTGGTTCCAAATCAGGAAAGGAGTACGTCAAGGCTATATATTGTCACCCCGTTTATTTAACTTATATGCAGAGTACATCATTTGAAATGCCAGGCTGGATGAACCACAAGCTGGAATCAAGATTGCTGGGAGAAATATCAATAACCTGAGATACGCAGATGACACCACCCTTCTGGCAGAAAACGAAGAACTAAAGGGCCTCTTGATGAAAGTGAAAGAGGACAGTGAAAAAGTTGGCTTAAAACTCAACATTCAGAAAACCAAGATCATGGCATCCGGCCCCAACATTTCATGCCAAATAGATGGGGAAACAATGGAAACAGTAACAGACTATTTTCTTGGGCTCCAAAATCACTGCAGATGGTGATTGCAGCCATGAAATTAAAAGACATTTACTCCTTGAAAGAAAAACTATGACCTACCTAGACAGCNTTTTTAATCAAATATTTTAAGTTCCTACTATGAGCAAGACATTATTCTGAGGGTGAGGCAGAGGTACAGCTCGACCCTTGACTTCTAGATATTCAAAGACTTTCAGAAATGCACAAACTCTGGGCAATTTTATTTCCATTGAAAGTAACATGAATCTTTTCAACTTGCACTGAATGTTGAAGTTTCCAAGCTTAGTTCTTGGACCTAGTTCTCTTCTTGTCCCCTCCCAAGGTTTCAAATGCCATCTGAACACTTCTGGCCCCCCACTGGGTACCTCTAGCCCACTTGTCTGCTTTGAGCTCCAGTCCCATATTCCGCATTAAATCTCAACTTGGATGTAGATGGTACCCCACACTCAGTGTGTCCAGCTAAACCTGGGGGTGTGGTCTAAGTGAAGTTACCACCATCCATCCAGTTACAGGACACTTTCATCTCCTTAGTTCCCATGTCTAGTCCACCACTGGGCTTCTCAGGTAGTGCTCATGGTAAAGAACACGCCTGTCAATGCAGGTAGACATAACAGACACAGGTTCAGTCCTTAGACTGAGAAGATCCCCTGGAGGAGGGCATGGCAACTCAGTNGACACTTTCATCTCCTTAGATCTCATGTCTAGTCCACCACTGGGCTTCTCAGGTAGTGCTCATGGTAAAGAACACGCCTGTCAATGCAGGTAGACATAACAGACACAGGTTCAGTCCTTAGACTGAGAAGATCCCCTGGAGGAGGGCATGGCAACTCAGTCCAGTATTCTCGCCTGGAGAATCGCATGGACAGAGGAGCCTGGAGGGCTACTGTTCATACGGCTGCAGAGAGTTGGACATGACTGAAGCAACTGAGCATCCACACTCTTTGTTGTTGTTCACTTGCTCATTGTGTCTGACTCTTTGCAATCTCGTGGACTGCAGCATGCCAGGCTTCCCTGTCCTTCACCAT
>SJYV01051198.1:897889-934796 GCA_006410875.1 Neotragus pygmaeus
TGGTTCCTCTGCCTTTTCTAAATCCAGCTTGGACATCTGGAAGTTCTCTGTTCGGGTACTGTTGAAGCCTACCTTGGAGGATTTTGAGCATGTCCTTGCTAGCATATGAAATGAGTACAATTGTGTAGTAGTTTGAACACTCTTTGCCTTGCGTTTCTTTGGTATTGGAATGTAAACTGACCTTTTCCAGTCCAGTGGCCACTGCTGAGTTTTCCAAATTTGCTGGGATTTTGAGTGTAGTACCTTAACAGCTCATCTTTCAGGATTTGAAATAGCACAGCTGGAATTCCATCACCTCTTCTAACTTTGTTCATAGTGATGCTTCCTAAGATCCACTTGACTTTGTACTACAGGATGTCTGGCTCTAGGTGAGTAATCACACCATGTGGTTACCTGGGTCATTAAAAATTCTTTTTTGTGTAGTTCTTCTGTGTATTCTTGCCACCTCTTCCCACCTCTTCTTAATATCATCTGCTTCTGTTAGATCCATACCGTTTCTGTCCTTTATTGTGCCAATCTTTTGCATGAAGTGTTCCCTTGCTATTTCTAATTTTCTTGAAGAAATCTCTAGTCTTTCCCATTCAATTTTTTCCCTCTATTACTTTGCATTGTTAATGGAAGAAGGCCTTCTTATCTCTCCTTGCCTTTCTCTGGAACTCTGCACTCCTTGTGTATATCTTTCCCTTTGTCCCTAGCTTTTCGCTTCTCTTCTTTTCTCAGCTATTTGTAAGGCCTCCTCAGACAACCATTTTGCCTGTTTGCATTTCTTTTTCTTGGGGATGGTTTTGATCACTGCTTCCTGTACAGTGTTATGAACCTCTGTCCATAATTCTTGAGGCTCTCTGTCTATCATATCTAATCCCTTGAATCCACGCATGCACTAGTCCACCACTAGCTCTTGCTGATTCTGTTGGTTAAATACTTTTTAAATCCACATGTTTCTCTCCTTTTCTACCATAGTCGCAGTCACCATGAGCTCTTTCTTGGTCCTGTCTTCTCCTCTGGCTCCTCTCTAATACTCTTTTTTCTAGAAATGTGAGTCAGATCAGGTCACGCCCATTACCTCAGACCATTTTTCAAATCCCATTGCTCCTAGACAAAAATTCAGAATCCTCAATGTGGCATCCAAGACCAGCATGGCTCTCTGTGTGTATTCCTGTCAGAGAGCCCGAAATCATCTTTACCTGACTTCTTTAAATGGTTAACTTTCTGGCTGCTCTCTAGACCTTACCCGAAAAGAAACTTCCAGAGGAGAGCTTCTCGTAGGCCCTCCCACTGCCAGAGTACAGAGTACCCATCCTTAGCCACGTTGCATGGCTATGGATTTAGTTGTATGATTGTGAGTCAGTGTCTACTCTCCCTGTGCTGTATGCTCACAAAGTAAGGTCTATTCTGTTTTACTCACCAAATGTATTCCCAGTTGGAGGACTAGGAGGGGGCTTGGTCCTGAAGGACCTCCTGAGCCCGGTGAAGCTATTTGGAATTTATCCAAAGGGCAATGGGAAGCCTTTGAAAGTTTGGAAGCAGAGAACAATGTGATAGGATGTATACCCTAGAAGAATCACCGTGGACACGACATAGAGAAATCCAAACAAGTACTCTTGAAACACGGAGATAAGCAGAGACACAGGAACTGCAGCTCCACTCTTTCTCTATTCCACCTTTCCTCCTCTCCTCTCTGAATCCAGTGAGAATACCCAGATACCCTCTCAAACAAATGCTTGATCAGTATCTAGTTACCTGAACATTGAGTGAATTCCTAACAACTTGGTTGATGCAAGGAATAATAAAGTGAGAACTGGTCCAGACCCAAATATACATCCTCAGCCCACATCTCCCACTTTAGTAGGAAGTCTAGAGACTGTCTAATGAGCAGAGTATAATACAATGTGGAAAGAGCTCTGATAGGAGTTCGAATGGAGGTCTGGAACTCAGCGGCGGTTATAACTAATACACTTCCAAGTGGAGCAGAAAATGCCTCAGAGGAACTGTGGCATTTGATCCAGTAGGAAGCATAGGATTTTTTCAGAGACAGCTGAGGGGGCCTTCAGTGGCTGGAACAGCACGTGAAGGGCATGGCTGTTGGGGAATGGCTTTAGCCCTGGATGGGGGTGGGGGTGGGGAAAGTGGTAATGTGTTGGGGCCTTATTGTAAAAGGTCTGGTATTCTTAGTTCAGGATTGTGAATATCATATTGCGGGCTGCCAGAAGTCACCGGACCACTCCGAATATCTCTAAATTAAAAAACAGTACACGAGGGAATACTTTATATTAAATGTTTATAGAGAAAGCAGTGACTGGGCCAGTGAGAGCAATGATCTTCTGAACCCAAGAAACACAAGAATGATTCTGGTCCTGAAGCATGTACTGCGGGGTCTGGGCCCCCGGTTGCAGTGAGCTGACCCAGGCCTGCCCCCAGGAGACTGAGGCCACACACGGTCGTGAGCACGCTCTTCCCTGATAGCCGTCCTGATTGGTATTTTATTTTGCAGTTCCATGGAGAATGGGAGGCCACCGGATCCTGCAGACTGGGCCGTGATGGATGTCGTCAATTACTTCCGAATGGCAGGATTTGAGGAGCAAGCTAGTGCATTTCAGGAACAGGTAACTCAGGCTAGAGAAATACACAATGAACATGATTGCCTCCCTTCCCCACAACAAGCAGAAGGCACTGAGAAGGAAAGGTATAGAGAGTGGTAAGGGATCAGTGAGGCTCCAGGTCACCCCAGCCCCTGGGAAACTGGGAGGGTGGGGAAGGGAAGCACGGAAGTGACAAGCTAATGATTCCTTCCTGCAAGAGGAAAACTCAAGCGCTGAGACAGAGACATGGGCGCAGCTACAGAGAGGAGGGCCAAGTCTCATCTACATCTGCATCTTCTGAGAGACTGCCCAGCCCTATCTTCAACACAAGCACACTAGAAAGCAGAACATAGAAAAGAGAGGAAAAGCAGGGGCGAATCTGGCAGAGAAATGCTCCTGTTTGCTGCTGGCCTCTGTGCCACCTGAGCTGTTAATTAAGCCTCCCCCAATTTGCTTGCTGGGTGCTGAGCAAAGTCAAATAGAAACAGCACAGGGTTTGGACTTCAGTCCTGGTTCTTGTAATTCTGTGTGATCCCAGGCAAGTTGCTATGACTCTCTGAGTCATGTTTTCACATCTGTAATACCAGGCTCTCAGTGCCTGGCTTGGTAGGGTGGTATTGTGAGAATTAAAGAGCGATGATAAAGACACGGTGCCTAGGGTAGGTGCTGGCCCAACTTTGATGCCCCCCAAATATGAATTCCCTCACTCAGATCCAGTGTTGGTACTGGAGAGATGGAGAGAAGAGCAGGGGATCCCTCCCAATCGGGTGATTCCTGATTCCATTTTCCAGGCTGGGCCAGCACTGTAGGGATGGTTCTCAAAGGGCTTTGACCATGAGGAAGCAAATCAGGGTACATGTGATCCACACCAGACCAGCTCTGTAGGAAAACACAGAGTTCCCATTTCCCTATCAATGAAGGCTGCAGTCTTCTAAGCATTAAGTTCACTTTTCTAATTTTATAATGTAATTGAGAGAATTATAAACTGAGCAATGGATTTCACTGCTTCTTGCACATCCCCTTAGCCATTTCATTCTCTCTCAAGCTAGGTTTGAATAAATACAGTTTTCTAATATCATGTTTTCTAATGAGATATATATCTTGTATTCTAATAAATATCTAATATTGTATATAGATAAGTACACTTCTCTAATATCATAAATAAATCTAATCTCTAGATTTCCTTCAGCCAGTTTTTTTCTTCAGCTTTATCCCTGCATATGTGTTTTTTGTTAATTTGGAAAATTTGCCAGAATAACAGCTTAAATCACTTCACACCCACCAGGACAGCTAAAATTAGAAAAACTGATAGCAAATGTTCGTGAGGATATAGAGCAACCACACTCTCCTACATTGTTAGTGGGAGTGTAAAAAAACACTCATATATCTACCCATGATCTAGCAGCTTCATTCCAGAGTGTTTACCCAAGGGAAATGAAAGCATATGTCCACCAAAGATTTGCACAACACTGTTCAAGTAGCTTTATTCCTAATGGTCCAAAACTGGAAGCCCAAGTGTCCATCAATAGAGTGAATATACAAACTGTGGTCTAGTCATACAGTGGAATAAAGAAAAATCAACTGTACTGATACACACAACAGTTTGGATGAGTCTTAAAACATTATGCTGAATGAGAGAAGTGAAGTGAAGTGAAGTCGCTCAGTCGTGTCCGACTCTTTGCGATCCCGTGGACTGTAGCCTACCAGGCTTCTCCATCCATGGGATTCTCCAGGCAAGAATACTGGAGTGGGTTGCCATTTCCTTCTCCAGGGGAATCTTCCCGACCCAGGGGTTGAACCCAGGTCTCCCGCATTGGAGGCAGACGCTTTAACCTCTGAGCAAAGCTCTGCATAAAAGAGCTTGTTCTGAATGGTTTTTGTCTTATTCCATGTAGGTTGCTATAACAAAAACACCATGAACTGTGTAACCTATAAACAATACTTATTTATCATATTTTGCAGATAGGGAGTCTAAGATGAAGGCGTTAGCAGACTGGGTGTCTGGTGAGGGCCTGCTTCCTAGGCAGCTGTCATTTTGCTGTGTCCTCACGTAGAGGAAGAGATGAGCAAGCTCTCTGGGCCCGCTTTTATAAAGGCACATAGGGGCTCTGTTCTCATCATCTATTAACAATTGCCTCCCAAAGGGCCTACCTCTTAATATCATTACTAATACCCTCAAGATCCACTGGGAGGTTGGTTTCAACATACAAATTTGGGGGAGAACACATTCAAACCATAGCAGTTCTGTTTAGATAAAGGATGAAAACAGGAAAATACACTAATGATAGAAAAAAAATCAGATAGTGCTGGCTTCTGGGTAGGTAGGAAAGGGGAATGACTAGGAAGGAGCGTGAGGGAACTTTCTGAGGGATGGTAGCATTTTATGCATTGGTCACTGCTTATGCACAAACATATGCAAATGATTCAGGTTTGTATATTACACAGCCAGTAAATGTTTCCTCAAAAGTAAAAGACCTATAAAAAATAATTAATGGTATACAAACTGAAGTATTTAGGGGAGAAGTATACTGATTATGCAACTTACTTTGAAATGCATCAGAATACAGATTCACAGTTGCATAGGGGGATGAGTAGATGGATAGACATATGATACAGTAAGCATGGAATATATTCATTGTAGAGTCTAGGTGGTGGGAATACAGGTGCTACCTATAATATTCTTACAACTTTGTTTGAAATTTTTTATAATAAAATTGTGGGGGAAAATAACTGCAGTTGGAAAGTGGAAGGCCGATCAGCTGAAACCTATTTTATTTTGGTCTAATGTTATAATGTCCATTTGTGTCACTGCAGTTGAATAACTCACTTCTAAAATTAAATTTAAATAATAATATGAAAGGTTAACAAAAAAAAAAGAACTTAGCTAAAAGGTCTCTTGGCCAGATTCCCAGCTGCCCAAAAGCATTTTTCAGAAGGAGCTTTTGCTCAGACTCCTCTGATGCAGATGGCCCAGACTGGGGGTGGAGGGTATTCTTTGGGCCTTTCAGACTCTGAAATGGAACTGGGCAGCTCTGAGCTCCGCCCAGGAGCAGGCCCTTTCTCTCAAGGATGATATCAGTCTAGCACCAGTGACATGGGAGTCAAAAGGGAACACAGTTCCCCAAAGCATCTCATTCAGAAGTCCTTCAAGGGAGGAAAGGAATACCGTCTTGTTTCTTCAACTGGAGCCTGAGAAATAAATTCCTGAGGGAGTGGAATTTTGCAAGCATGATCTAGATGCTCGAGTTACTTCATTCTCATGGAAAGGTAATTGGAAAGGAAAAGAATCTGCCTTGAATTATTCTCTGGAAGTGATTTGAATCTTCCTCCTACTTTGAACCACATATCTTTCCTCTTCTCATTAAAGGAGATAAACTTTGCAAGGAAGCAACCACTGGCCAGACTCAGGCTGACAAGATAAGCAGCTGCTGTGCTTTTCGTGAGGACTGAGGATCAGGATCCTCTGCTATGTTATCCTCTATCATCATGCTTCAGAGGCCTTCAGTGTTTCACCTCCAGTGATCTTCCTGGAGATGAACCCCAAGCAGTCAGCAGTCACTCACCACATTCATCCCCGATGGGAAGACGACAGGCTACCCCCAGCCCAAACACAGGACCCTTTTAGGCACTTGTAGGTCACAGCAGCTGAGAGAGAAAAAGAATGGCCACATGCTTAAATCTCATAGGGTAGGCTCTGCCCTTCCGTGTGATAGAAGCAGGCCAGGAAAGTGAGCATCCTCTAAACCACCTTAGAAAGTGGCAGGTTCAGAAACGGTAGCACAGTTGCCAAACGCAGCACGTCTTAGCTGATGTGAGAGCTTAGTTTCTTGGCTGTTATGGATGGAATGTTTGTCCCCCTGAAATTCATTTTAAAACCCTTACTTGCAATGTGATGGTGTTTGGAAGTAGGGCCTTCAGGAGATAGATTTAGATGAGGTTTTGAGGCTGGAACCCTAGTGGTGGGGTAAATGCCCTGGAAAGGGAGCTTGCTCTTTCTCTCTGTGTTATATGTGAGGATATAGCACAAGGGCAGCCATCTGCAAGGTCGGAGGAGGGCCCTCACCAAGAGCCACATGTTGGCACTGTGTTCTTGGACTTCCCGCCTCCAGACTGTGAGTAATAAGTCTCTGTTTTTAGGCCACCTGATCCTTGGTGTCTTGTTACAGCAGCCTAAGCTGACTAAGACACGGACACTGATAACAGGCATGTCCACCATGACATGTGCTGACTTTCAGGAGAATGTCCATCTTCTTGGTATGGTCTCAAAATATGTTACTGAATATCCTGTTGTTGTACCAACCAGACTCAGAGGTGGATTTCTAGTAGTGTGTTCCTTTGGAAGAGGTCAGGCTATTGATTTGTCCAAAGTGCAGGGATGTCCCATGTTCCTGTGGTATGGAGGGACAGCTGGATTAGCCGAGGGATCTTTGTGTAACCTCCTTTTCTCTATGCAAGCACACTGACACCTAATAATTATCTCCCTTAAGTTTCCCACTGGTGCAGTTATCACCATCAGGTTTTCCTCTGATCAAATTCTTCTGAGCTGTGTGAGCCACAAGTACAGACCAAAAGAATTACCAAGAGGGAAGGCCTAGGCACCTGCCCAGTCCCCTCCACACGCCCCCGCAACAAGGATCCACTGTCAACAGTGTGCGTGTTTGGGGTTGTTTCCTGCTCTGGCCATTCTGTCCTGACCAATGACGTGGCGCTCTGTGGCCCCACTGGTCTCATTAAAGTTGCTCCACAGAGGACTCACTGGCCCATAAGAGGAGGAGGCACTGGGATCCCTTCCTAGACAAGGCAGTGATTACAGCTATTGCCACCACCGCCTCTCCTCCCCACCACCGCCTCTCCTCCCCACCAACACGGTGGTGTGGTGGCTCTTTTCCCAGCGTCTCCAGCATGCAGACCTCTTAGGCTGTGATGTGAAGGACATGAGTGAGAGTCATGACTCCTGGTTTCTTTCCTCCTGATCAACTCATGGTCATTAGAAGACCCTGCAGGCTTGGCCTTCTGGCACTCAGATTTCTATGATGAATGTTGAGTTCAACAAGCCGAACATTGCTCAAGTTCCTGCTTTAAGAGTCAAGTGTTACCTTTCACAGCCCTCACGAACTAAGCTTTCAGTGCACAACACAGGGCACAAGCAGATGATAAACAAGTGGCACTTGCCCAGGGACATGAGTCATCTGCTTTTCAAGAGTCAAAGGTAACGTGGGAATTTTACTTTCCTAAGGGTTTAGTTTTTAAGAAAGAACTTCTTGACTAACTCATTCAGAGGCACCTCCACCTTCCTCACATAGAACATTTAGGATAAAGTTTATTTTGTTAAACTCTGAAGGCTAACTGAGAAGCTTCTGACGGTGCTTTCAGTTGCCAATTAGGTCCATCACAGCAAGCTCATCACTCCAGCTGGACCCTACCTGCCTGTTGCAGTCACTTCATGTCTTCTTTATCTGACTCGCACACTCAGAATGTATGTGAAGAAGATGGAAATGGAGAGCTGCTGTTCAGTCACTGTCACGTAACTCATATCGTTCAGATCCTCAAACTCACAAGTGAGCGACATCAGTGAATCTGATTCTAGAATAATATGTATCACTAAGATCTTTTTTTTTCCCGAGTATCATGACAAAATAATATGCAACTCATGGTGACTAATTTTATTCCATTATCTCCTCACATTCCCCAAACCATGTGACTGGAACAGTATTTTACTGTGAAATGCCCAACTGATTATTAAAGCTGTTCATCTAAAATGCCAAGACTGATAATTCTTTTCAGATGGCTTATTACTAACTTTTGATAATGTTTCTGAGGCCACTGGCTTACTAACTATAAATAAAATAATTTATTGCTACAAATTGCCAAGGAGCACTAACCTCCTCCTATGGAGCAGTAAAGTGGATGGGCCAGTCAGAGCAATTCTGAGCCCTACTCTGTGTCCTAAGCNTTTGATAATGTTTCTGAGGCCACTGGCTTACTAACTATAAATAAAATAATTTATTGCTACAAATTGCCAAGGAGCACTAACCTCCTCCTATGGAGCAGTAAAGTGGATGGGCCAGTCAGAGCAATTCTGAGCCCTACTCTGTGTCCTAAGCTGTGGTCAGATGGACTTCACCTGTAGTGATTATAGACAGACACTTCTTATCAGACCCAAGACACATCCAGGTTTGTGGAGGTGGGAGGAGAAAGGGGTTAAGATTATATAATTATAAAAGCCTTCTTTTGTAATAAAAGTACAAAATTATGATACAAATTTGCTAAGAAAATTTACGCTTCATTAGATTCATGGTAAATTCAGCTCTGAATTAGACCAGTTAAAATCCCACAAATTGGAAATAACTTTTATTACCTTGTCAGCATAATACCAAGTGCTAGAGATATTCAAGATGCTTTGACACATGATATTTCTTAACAGTTGAAGGCTTTTGAAATGCTTAGAATATTTTGTATCATAATGAACAGGGCAAGTGGCAACTCAAACTCTGCTGATATGTCCTTTAAGCCCACAAAAATTTTGAAAAGAAAAAGTTAAAAAAACAAATGGGTAATGTTAGCAATAAGAAAACATCCAAGAGAATGGAAAGCAAAACTGATAAACTTCTGAATTTTTTTTGATTGAATGAAATAGAATAGATTTCCATAAACCAAAACCCCAAATGATTTTTAAATCATTTGTTTGAAATGAGAAGTTGTAAGATAGTCAGGTACATGGTGCTTCTTTAGTTATTACTTGTTCAGTTGTTTCTATAGTACTTATAGCTTTTTCTAACACTTATGAAAATAAATATAAAACTATTAAAGTAAAATAATGGTCATTATTACAAGCATTATTCTACTTTAATAAGGCCACTCAAAAGCCTTGTAGGTATAAGAATCATTTGAAGGAAGCACAGAAGATTCTGGGCAGAAGGGGGGTTAGATACAAAGGTATGGGGACATGAAAAAATATAATTTATCTTGAAAACTCCTAGTACCTTGAAGTAAGAGATGTGGAGCAGGGAATCCCTGAGGATAAAACTGAAAGATAAATAGGGGTCCAGATAACAGACAGTCTGTTTACCTGAGAGGGACTAGGAGCCACTGGAGGATATTGAGTGGGAATTACCAGGATGAAATTTGTGTTTTTCAAAGGTCAGTCATTGTCAGTGTTGGAAAGCAAGGAGACAAAACACAGGAAAGCTGTAATTGTTCCACTGGGGATGGAAAGGAATAAACATTAGAAAGTCTAGGGAAGATGGTCAAAAGAATTTAGTGGATCCTTGGCAATGGAGGGTGAAGATTTGTCCTGTTTCAGTTCTCTGCCTTAGCACCAGGATTGAGCTCACTGCTCAAAATAGGAGAGGGAAGAGGCTTGGCTGATGACTGCTAGATTTCTAGATTGGTTAGTTGCAAAATCATCCCATCAACCAGGACATCTATGAGAGGTCAGTTATTTTTCTTTTCTTTTTTTTTAACTTTTTATTTCGTATTGGGGTAGAGCTGAATTACAATGAATGTTGTGATAGTTTCACGTGAATAGCAAAAGGACTCAGCTATACATATACGTGTACTCATTCTCCCCAAACTCCCCTCCCATCCAAGCTGCTAATAACACCGAGCAGAGTTCTATATGCTACACAGTAGGTTCTTGTTGGTATAGCAGTGTATACATCCATCCCAAACACCCTAACTATCCCTTCCTCCTAGCCTTCCCTCTGGGCAATCATAAGTTCATCTCTAAGTCTGTGAGTTTCTTTCTGGTTTGTATGGTTCTTTTATATTATTTCTTTTTAGATTACACATATAAAGGATGTCATATGATATTTCTCCTTCTCTGTCTGACTTACTTCACTCAGTAGGACAATCTCTAGATCCATCCATGTTGCTGCAAACGGCATTATTTCATTTTTTTGTATGGCTGAGTAATATTCCGTTGTGTATATGTACCACATCTTCCTTATCCATTCGAGAGGTCAGTTTTAAGAGTTTTAAGAGGAATAAATGGATGGATCTAGAGACTGACCTAGCAGGTCAGCTGATGACAGTAGGGTTTCACTGGAGCTGAGGGGAGGCCTGGGAGGTGGAAGACACTTTACTTCAAGTAGAGGAGTGAATGGGAGGCAAGTGGAGGGAGAACCAGCAGTGGGAGGGTTGTATAGACATGAGGGCTCTTTTCTAAGAGAGGATACTTATTTAGATGCAGGGAAGTAGCCAAAAGAATTGGATAGTTAAAAATAGAATGAAATTTAGAACAGTTCAATGAAGCAAAATCCCTGAGGATAGGAAAGGGATGAGATCAAAGAGGGTGGAGGGACAAGGATATGGAGAAATTTGAACCCTCATTCATCACTGGTGGGAATATAAAATAGTACAGCTGCTACAGAAAACAGTTCTGGCAGTTCTTCAAAAGGTTAGGTATATAATCACCTTGTACCTAGTCCTGTCCAGCTCTTTGTGACCTTGTGAACTGTAGTAGCCTGCCCAGCTCCTCTGTCCATGGGATTATTTCCAGGCACGAATACTGCAGTGGATTGCCATTTCCTCTTCCATGGAACCTTCCTGACCCAGGGATTGAACCCATATCTCCTGTATTGTAGGTGGATTCTTTACCACTGAGCTATCAAGAAAGCCTTGGAAAAAAAGAAATCACCATATGACCCAGCAATTCCACGCAAAAAAAACTGAAAAGAGGAACACAAATAGATAATTGTACAGAAATGTTCATTGCAGCATTACTCACAATAACCAAAAGGTAGAAATAACCCAAGTGTCCATGCACAGATGAATGGATAAATAAAATGTGGTCTAGAACATACAGGGCTTCCCTGGTGGTTTTAGCAGTAAAGAAGTGCAGGAGACATGGGTTGGATCCCTAGATTGGGAAGTTCTCCTGGAACAGAAAATGGTAACCCCACTCCCCCCAGTATTCTTGCCTAGGAAATCCCATGAACAGAGGACCTGACAGGCTACAGTCCACGGGGTAGCAAAAGACTCAGACATGACTCAGCAACTAAACCACCACCCTTATGGAACATACAGAGGAATGTTATTCATGCATAAGAAAGAATGAAGTTCTAATCAAGATTGATGAACTTTGAAAATATTATACTCAGTGAAATAGGCCAGTCAAATATTGTATGATTCCATTTATATGAGATATCTTCAATAGGCAAATTCATAGACACACAAGCAAGTTAGAGATTATCAAGGGCTAGTAGGGGAGGAAGAGGTTATTGATTCATAGGGCTTCTCTTTGGTGATAGAGGAGTTTAAAAATTAGTGGCAATAATTGCATAATGTTGTGAATATAATTAATGCCACCACTGAATTGTACACCTAAAAACAGTTAAAGTTGTCTCTTTTGTATTATATATATTTTACTGGGTTTCCCTGGTGGCTCAGACAGGTAATCTGCCTGCAATGCAGGAAACAGAGGTTTGATCTCTGGGTTGGGAAGATCCCCTGAAGAAGTGAATAGCAACCCACTCCAGTATTCTTGCCTGGAGAATTCCATGGGCAAAGGAGCCTGGTGGGCTACAGTCCATGGGGTCACAAAGAGTCAGACACAACGGAGTGACTAATGCTTTCACTTTTCTTTCATATTTTACTGCAATAAAATGTAATGTCAGGTAATATACATGATTCAACTTGGTTGATAAAATATTCAACTATTTTAAAAAAGAAAATGAAGGGATTAATTCTGATCAAGACTGGTACGTCTTCCTCTGTCCTTCCCGTCCTCTGGGAGCAAGGAAAGCATGTGTACAGAAACAGCTGAGATGTTCCTTTCCCTCGGGGACATTCAGGGAGTTCCTGACAGTTTCTGTTTTGTTTTGTTTTGTTTTGTTTTGTTTTGCTAACCAAGAGGCAAGCTCCTCTGCTTAGAGTGGATAGAATGGGTAGAGGTTTAAAAAGGAGCTAGAGGAGACAGTAGTGAATTTAAGAATGGCCACCAAGAGGAAAGGGAAAGGGAGCTGAGCAAGGATAAATAAAAGAACTGTTGATATATTCTCCTGACCCAGCCAAGACTGGCATACTGCACATGTTTAGTGTTCATCTTCATGGTTTCTTGAATCCCACCCCCACCCTCATCCCCACTGCACCAGGTATAGGAATCAGAGAACCTGGATCGATCGCTGAATTGTTCCTGGATGGAGTGTTCATGGCATGGGCACAATGGAGGACTCAACCATAGAGGGTGATTCGAGACAGCATGTAAAAAGAATGGTTCCCAGGGCCACCCAACGGGTGCAGACTTGATACAAAAGAGGAGTCAGCAGGTGACACATTACCCTGGAGAAGGAGAAACATGAAAAAGTGGGTTTAATGAGAGGGATGAGTGAGAGAGAGATGAGGCTTTTGGACTTCCAGGTTACAGAGGTGGGGCTCTCCTGGCTGATGACATAGGAGTAGATGGAATGATCGAAATGGTTGGTGTACTAAGAGCAGACGTCATGAAAATGGGTGGAATAGCTTACTGTATAAATAGTCTAAGGAGATTGGTTGGGGGGTGTTCTGCTTCAGTGTAATTCAAGATCCTAGGCTGATGGGAGCTCTTTCATCTTCAGCTGGACACTTTC
Organism: Neotragus pygmaeus; assembly: GCA_006410875.1. NCBI lineage: Eukaryota > Metazoa > Chordata > Mammalia > Artiodactyla > Bovidae > Neotragus > Neotragus pygmaeus. The sequence continues at coordinate 911,037 of SJYV01051198.1, forward strand.
AAGATCACTTGGGAACTGACATCCAGTTGGTGTAAGGAATAAAGAGCAAGAAGGAGCACACGTAGCTCGTTCTATGGGTCATGCTAAAGAGAGGTCATCCTTTCACTTGCCACTGGCTGGAATGTGGTCACACGGCTACACCCAATTGCAAGAAAGTATGGAAAATATGTAGTTGTGTGCTCTGGGAAAAAGAGCAGCCTTGCTACACTTGAGCTTTAAAGCCATTCTTTAAAGCATTGGCTGTTGCAACACTGATACTCAGTTCTATCTTTAAGTCCAGAGAGGCTAACTTTAAGAGAACAGCTGAAGTGAAGAAGCCATATCTGACTGCACGTGGAAGGCATCACTTCTAATTCTGTTCCTTCAATCTGTTTTTTCCTATCTGGGCAGAAATCTCTGTAACCTAGTTTCCTCATTTGATGAGATTCATTCCTTTCCTTCATCAGAAATGTGTACATGATTTTTTTGTGTAATAGAGCCCCTTTATCATCCACATTGTACCAGAAGCAGATATCCACAAGGAGATATCCATTACATTACTGAAGGCATTAGCCTGCAGAATGAGCCAACATGGATTTTGTGTTTGATATAAATGATACAGGGCTTCCCTGGTAGCTCAGCTGGTAAAGAATCCACCTTCAATTCAGGAGACCCCAGTTTGATTCCTGGGCTGGGAAGGTCACCTAGAGAAGGGACAGGCTACCCACTCCAGTATTCTTGGGCTTCTCTGGTGGCTGAGTTGGTAAAGAATGCAGGAGAACTGGGTTCCATCCTTGCGTTGGGAAGATTCCCTGGAGAAGGGCATGGCAAACCACTCCAATATTCTTGCCTGACCTGCAGTCTACATAGTCACAAATAGGCGGACATGACTGAATGACTAAGCACAGCACAACACATAAATAATATAAATGCAAGACCTCATTTGTTAAAGTAACAGCTTCTGACTGTTACTTTAATGAATGAGATAGATTTCTTTTTGAGCCACACATTTTCTGTTAACAAGCTGCTCAGTGTTTTTTAACTAGATGAAGTCCCTCCAATATGTATACTGTCCACCCCAAATTTTCCACAAATAGGACTGCAAGAGAAGCACAGCATCAGCTGATAGTCACTGGCTGATAGTGTTGAGCTCATAATCACTCCACCCATGCTGAGCTGCAGACGGCAGGGCAGCCATGGGGACAGTGTAGAGGATATCAGCCCCAAAGAGGAAGAGGTTTTGTCCCAAGAACCATGTAATAAGACTCAAAAGGCCTTACTGTAGACTTCTGTCGCTCACCATCTTCCTTTCTGAAGTATATGGAAATTCTTCAGATAATAAACTCTGCCTTGGTGAGGAAGAGTCCTTTAAAGAAACATGGTGAATTACTACAAAGTCCTAGGGGTGCCTCAAAATGCTTCCTCCTCTGATATTAAGAGGGCCTATCACCAGTTAGCTCTTCAGGTCCACCCAGACAAGAACTCAGAAAACCGGGAGGCAGCTGAGGAGAAGTTCAAACAAATAGCAGAGGCCTATGCAGTCTTGTCAGATGCCAAGAAACGAAACAACTATGACAACACCAGGAGGCACTGCATCAAAAGGGAAAACAGAGGAGATGGCAGGGACAAGGATTATTTGAAGGAGGAACTGCACTTTGCAAGGCCACGCTGTGACTTTCAAAGCATCTTTGAAGATCAAGACTTCTTCTCAGGAGGCTGTTTTCCCACTGACAGTGTGGGAGGGACCAGGAGATTCCGCTCCTCCTTCTTTGATGTGACCCCCATCCTGGACACAGGATTTTCCACTTTTGTAGCCCTGGGCTCTGGGCCAAATTCCCCTCCCTCCAGGACATTTGTACCCTTCATAAGCAGTGGAATGGGAAACTTCAAACTGGTCACCACTTACAGCCAGATAGTGAATGGCAAGAAAGTGGTTATAAAGAAAGTTCTAGAAAATGTGAGCCAAAAGACTGAAATGGAAAAAGAACATCTGTTTCCTCAGATTCCTCCACGCCATGGGTAAGGAGTTGCTGCCGTGTTCTTTCATAGGGAGACTGCTGTGAGGCTGGTGTGTCTGGTGCTGATCCCAGACAGAACTGGAATCTGAGAATGTGTTGAACTGGAATGGACAGGGTCTGAGTGAGTGAGTGAAAGTCACTCAGTTGTGTCTGACTTTTTGAGACCCCATAGACTATACTCCATGGAATTCTCCAGGCCAGAATACTGGAGTGAGTAGCCTTTCCCTTCTCCAGCAGATCTTCCTGACCCAGGAATCGAACTAGGGTCTCCTGCATTGGAGGGCAGGGTCTGCTTAGTCCAAATTTCTCATTTCGCAGAAGAAGGGACTGATGGGCCAAATGCTCCACAAGGAGGAACTAGGAAGCCTCAGAGTCTGGCTTACAGCCTAAGTCTTCTGACTCTAAACTGAACCTCTTTCCCCCTGTACTCTATCTGGGACAGCAGAGACCGCCACAAATGTGGCTTCTGAGAGGTGTACAGGGTCCGGCCATCACAAATCCCCCTGACTTCTCTTCCTGACTTCTTATTTCTACCCTACCTTACTGTTAGCCATTGCCTCTGCTTGATGGCCCTTCTCTTCCGCCCTCATCATCTTTCTCTCCATACATTTCCAATGGACTATATCACAATTGGGCTTAGCTCAGTCACCTATATATAAATTAATGTTGTTAGAGTGAAAAGTAAATGGGTGAAGATTGCTTAAATATACTTTAAAAAATAGCCACCATTTTATCAAATGCTCAGTAGAAGTCAGGAATTCCACTTCACATGTGTTATCTCAATAATCTTTTCAGCAGTGAAGTACTGCTTTCCCCCATATACAAATAAGGAAATGAGGCTAAAATACAGGCTTATCTACTGAGCTGTAACATCTATGGATGCTACTCATTTATTTTTAGATCTAGGTTCTTGCCCTCATTGGAAATTTACACCTGTCATCTCTAAATCTTACTTCCATGCATGGGTATTTCAGGAACTTAAGTAGGCAAGCATTTCGAGTTTTATTGCCCAGCAGGCACTTGGTTATTCTAACATGAAAACAGAAGTAATGTAAAAAGTTTCACTGAAACTAACAAATGATTACCACTTAACACAGAAACATAAACAAAATCCCAAGGTGTGAATTATATTTTTGTTTTGGATTAAGACAAAATGATGGGATGTTTTTGTTTGTCTAACTGGATCTGGTCACACTCCAACGCCTGCATTTATACACAACTGCACTCTAGAGGAGCGTTTCCTGGTGGAAAGTTACTGATGGAGTCTGCATTAGACACCTCTGTCTTCTGATTTCCAGTGTCATGCCATTCTAGTATACTGTGCTGACTGGCAAAATTTGGGCTTCATTTGCCTTGCAAACTTTCATAGAAGTTATATAACAAATGATTAGCTTTCTTAATCTAATGTAAAATAGGGAACTTTCCTATGTTTGTGATTTTTATAAAACACATTTTTATGTAGTCTTTGAACTTTTTAAATCTCAGTGGATTTTCTGAACTTGAACAAGAATATGCCTGCATCCCATTGGCAAAGGGTAGCTTTCAGGCAGGGAGAACACTTCCAGAAAGGAAGCAGAAGATGGGTTTGGGATGGGAACACATCCCATTTCTATCAAAGCTTATACTTTTCCACTTAGTAATTGAGAACATCCTGTATGTCAGACACTGTGGAAGGTGCCTTGCATGAATCATTTTTTAACCTCCCAAATCCTTCAGGGGTTTATTTCCATTTTACAAGCTTGGAAACTGAGGCTCAGGGAAGTTAAGTCCCTTACCCGGAGCCACACAATAAGTTGTGGAGACAGAGTTCAGTCTGCAGTTTATTTGACCTGAAAGATCCCATTTCCATTATGCCATCTCCGCTCCCTTTCATTTGAGCTGCAATAGTTATGGTTTAAGTTTTATTATACATATGAATTCTGTTCATTTCAAAAATTTTTAAATGAGGAATTCCAGATGGAGTTTTCTTTTACAAACCCTCATCCGAGGTGAACTGCAGTGTGGCTACCAAACAAAGGAAAATCAAATTGGAGCGTGAAACGTAATTTTCCATTTTGTCTTAAATAAAATCCAAATTTCAGCATTTTTCACAGACGTACTTGGCTTTTGACAGAAATGCTGAGTTGTAGAAGGACTTTTTGCCAACAAAGATATAAAAAATTTCATTTTCAGTTAGTCAAGGAAGCTTTCTTGTATAGAAATGAAAAGCACTGTCATCTCTTGCTGGTGCCTGTTTAAACCATGTGGTAAGTTAAGTACAGGCAAACAGCAATAAAGGAAAAATGGAGAGCAGGGAAGGCTTTGCTGTTGTGTGAAGCATCCCCAGTGAATCCTTACTTATCTCAGGGCATGAGGTAGAGCATGAGCTTTGCTGTAACCTGTGATTCAGATTCCGGTGGCCTCACAATGCCCAGAGCTGCTGCTGTGGTTTCCGGGAGTCAGGCGTCGTCTGCCAACTCTCAGGCTTGTAGGTTTTGCTGATGGACAGTCTTTGGGATTGCTAGCTGCCTAAATAGAAAATAACTAAGATTGGAAAGTCAGTTCCTATGTCCTTAAATAATTGTGAAATGAGGGCCTTGATCTGTCGAGGAATACTGACAGGTGATTATGTAATTCATAGCTCAGGGAGCGCTTGCAAGGATGGTATCTCATGAATTCCTCTCAAAACTCAATATTCCATACTATCAGCTGAGGAGATAGCAGAGGAAAGGACTGCCTAAGGTCACAAAGTGGGTGTTTCTTCCATGTTGTTTCTCCCAGTCACACATTCAGAGCACATCTTCCTCACAGCCTGGCGATATACATCAGAGGCTTTGGAGGAATGGCCCCTTGGGGACAGTGTGGGAGGGAGTCACAGCTTTACGTGGCTGCAGGTGCACAGGGTGTCTCCGTGTCTGCCCATTGGTGGGGGGGAGGTGGGCGGGGAAAGTCACGTGCCGCTGTGTGGCGTTTACTGAGCATGTGCAGCTGGTCCATCTCTCGGACCCAGGTCTCCTTAGAACTAGCTTAGCGTGGCCTCATAATAACAAAGATAAGGTTGTATTCAGCACTCTTCTCAGTGCCCCTTTTCCAGAGGTTTCAAACTACTTTCTATATTTGGGGTCCTCATCTCTTTCACAAGAAGCTTGTTTTTATGTCATTTCAAAGTTTTGTAGTCTCCACGGTAGAAGGCCGCGGGCTTGAGAGGAAGGGGGCCGTGGACTGCAAGGAGAATCCGGAAGGGCATTTCCGGTGGGCACAGCCCTGCCCCTCGCTGCCTTATCTGGATTCTTGAGGCTGCACTAAGACGAAGTAGGTAGTGTGAGAGTTGATATTCGAGTTGAAGCAGGATGGTTCTCCTTTTAAAGGGCAGGAAAGAAGTTCTCGGAGAGTGAGTCATTTTTCCAATGCCCACTGTTCTGATCGAAAAGGTTTCAGAAAACCTGACTGGTCCCCATTGGTCCATCGAGACAACACCTATTTGCTTCTAAGTGTCAAGAGAAACAGAAGTGAGTTATGAGAAGAACATGGGCTTTGGCTTTAGGCAGATGGGAATTCAAATTCTGTGTCATTCTTTTGTAACTTCTGGGCAAGCTAACTTTTTGCCTTTATCCTTGGTTTGCCTATAAAATTAAGTCGGTAATTCCTACCTGTCCTAATTTTTGGAGTGATTTTGTGAATTAAATAGACAAAAATTCTTCTTAAACTTCAATAATATTTTATAAATGCAAAGTGTTATTCTTCCTTTCAGAAGCTTCGTCTTTGATCCTTCAGGATACATACTCCAGGCTTGTTGTCAGTTTTTTAAGATGTGACATTTGTGATGTGATCTTGAAAACAAGATCAGCTATAGATTATATTTAACTCCAAAATAAATGGTGAAGATGGAAGATAAAAATAGATTACACTTGGGACACTAGTTTAAAAAAAAATAGTAATGTTTTTAGTGTGGAGACAAAAACTTCTTCTTTTGACCTTCTGTTTTTCTTCATTATCCTTGGACTTTGGGACTTACATGTTGGATTTACCTTCTGCTTCCATTATAGGAAATTGACGGAAAATCCCTGCTACTGATGACAAGAAATGATGTGTTGACAGGACTTCAGTTAAAACTGGGGCCTGCTCTGAAAATCTACGAGTATCATGTAAAACCTCTTCAGACAAAGCATTTAAAGCACAACTCTTCCTAGTAGTCAAATTGGGGTCTTGGACCTCAAAAAATACATAATGAAGGAATTTGGTTTCATGTGATGAAACTTTGTAAACAAAATACATACATGTGTATATGTAAAGAATTTCAATCAAATGAAACGTTATCCTATGGGATAGACTAGGCAATCCATCGGCTAACCTGAACTCAGCCAGGAGGAGTGAGGACATTCGAACAGGATGGTTTACCTTGTTGACCTAGTCAAATAGAGTGGTCTTTGATGATGTTAGATACCCTTCCCCACAAGGAGGGTTTTCTTCATAGATTACTTTCCCAAATTCCTTGAAAAAAGAACTGAATGGAAGGAACATCTTCCAGTTACAGGTGTAACTGATTGTAACAGGGAAGATCAAAAGCAAGAAAACTTGGGGAGGGGGATAAAAGAGAAAGGGATTGCACCTCCCTTGAAGTCCTCTGCTCCTTAGAGCTTGTGTTATTTGGATGGAATTGCCAACACCCTTTTTTATAGAGGGTCCTCCACTTGACCTTATTAAGGTTTCACTGGGATATGCTGCCATGTTGGAGATGGACGTACATCATGGCCCCTTTAGGAGCAGAACTGTAGCTCTGGAAAGAGAAGCTCTGTTGTGTTTTGGGGATATCCATCTATCTTCAGTTAGCTTTCATGGGGGTTAATGGTATTTTCTGCATAGATCTGCTTTTAAATTGATTCTTAGTTTCTGAAGAAGACTTCTTTTTCACATTATGGTTTGTATTTATAATAATTTGTTTCTGAAGAAATTTGCCAAGAGTTATAGATCAAAAAGCCTTGTTACCAGTACAGAATATTTTTCTATATATATATATTCCTTCATGATGGTGTAATATTTTTTTAATTCCTCCGATGCTTTGTTTGATTTCTGATTTGAGTACTTGTTTTTAAGAACTTGAAAAAGTGGGCTTGCTTCATCTCTGTTCAAAGAGACATTTGTTCAGTCTCTGTGTGTCGATGCCATATTGAACTGGTGCTTTGTGGTCACAATAAAGCATTGCTTAAGTTTATTCTCAGTGTATTTATTTTTTATCTTTTCAGTTTGGTGCCTCTTTGGTTGGGCTTCAAGGTCACTCCTTGAAACCATGGAAAGAAAGTTAAGCCTGCTTTAAGAAATTAATTATATATAGAGAAAACGTGTAGATCTATATGTAGATTTATCTTCTTTATAAACTGAATTGTCTAAGTCAGCCTTATTCCTTACCTGTATCCTACAACTAATTTTATTATCATTTAGGGTATCATTTTAGCTAATGTTTGTCTGGTTTTTTCCTATTTTTGCTATAAGCCTGTGGGGGAAGGGGTGTCACGAATATTTTGAAATCCCGATGAAAACTTTGGACCTTCCCTCCAGATGAAAGCTCATATTCCCACATACAAAACATTGCAGAGTTGATGGACTCTGCAAAATTCACTCTTTCCCCTCCTCAAGTTAAAGAGTCCGTATTTCAGAGACTGTTATAATTCAATCTCCTATGGAGATGTTTTCTCTAAAGAAGAGAATGTCTAAATGAGTGGGATTCAAAACTGTATTCCAAATTAATTCAATTATGGAGTTTATGGCATGTTGTTTTTGTTTTTTTTTCATGGCTGTACCATGTGGCTTGGCTTGTAAAATCTTTGTTCCCCAAGCAGGGCTTAAACCTGGCTTGGAAATGAAAGCTCAGAGTCCTTCCTAACCACTGGACATATAGGGAATTCCGTGAAATGTAATGCTTTGTTTTACATGAGTGGGAGAAGCGTTTAAGAAAGAGACATTCTCCATCCTGAAGTTTTCACAGTCTACAGAACATATAAAACCAAAAGGCAAAAATATAGTTAGGTACTGTGAAGTGCGATAGTGTTCAGAGATGAGGACTACACCTGCTGGAAACCTGCGTTGGAAAAAAGTGACAGGAAATCAAATAGAAGGAAGATAGAAGGAAGAACTTAACCTCTCTGAAGGAGCTTTCCACAAGTAAAGTAGTGATGGTGCTTAAACTCTACTTCAAAAGGATAGCGTGAGGATATCCAAGCCCTCTTCTGTGCATCTATCTAATTTCTTCTGTATTAGTTTGGAAAAGATTTGACTGTGAACGATAAAAAATATTGTCTCCTCCAATCCCACCCTTCTTCTAATTCATGTAAACAAGACAGAAGCTTGCTTCTCTTTATAGGAATGTCCAGATAGAGGGACTAAGTGGTAAGGTCCTCCATGATTGTTAGGGACATAACTTTCTCTTTTTGCTCTATCACACAGATATTCATTTCCAGAATCATTTTACAGCCCAAGATGGCTGTTTCAGCTGTCACCATCACCACTTGAATTCCAACTAGTGGGGAGAAGAAAAAAGGAACATACATCCTTCCTTTAAGAACACTTCTAAGAAATTTCGTAGTGTTACTTCCTCATATTTCTCTGTCCAAAATTCAGTCATACCTAAGCTACAACCAAGGCTTGAAATATCTCTTTTTCTTAGAGCCAATGGGCCCAACTAAAAGTCCCATTATTCTGTAGACAAGGGGAAAGAGATATTAGGGGACAACTTCCTTTTACCACTGCCAGCAAGCCATTGAACACAGGGAACAAATGACACTGAAAGTGTATGTTTTTCTCTATGTATTTTCTATATATTTTATTTTCTCTAGATTTGAACTTGGACTCACACTTCCTTCAGTCTCTGGATATTTTGATCACAGTCCCATTTCATAACTATTAGAAACCTTGTTCACTACCCCTAACCTAACTCAACTAAGCTTTAGACCTGACTACTCAATAAATGCTTGTCAAGGAAATAAATACATAAGGAAAATATCTTAATTGAAAAGCAAACTGAAAAAAATAAAATTATTTCTCAGTCTCTGTTGATAGCTTTCAGGCAAAATTAGCAAATTAAAGATAGTCTACCTTTCCTATACCTAGAATAAAGCCCTATGACAGGCAGGCCTGAGGAGTGCCTTAGCAATATCGTTAGGTTCTTTCATCCCTCCTCCTTCCCCCACCCCATCTAGGGAAAAAACAGTGTGACCAAAATAGGCCATAGACACAGTCTGGAAGTACTTGAAATTTAGCAGGTAGACAGCCTTTGTCTCCAGACAGCTGTAAAACCAGAGATGTCTGATTTCTTTTCAGATCACACTGGATTTCTATTAACGTGATCTGGGTCTGCAACTAGCAGCAAATACACATGCTATGTAAGGAAGCACTTCACGAGTATAAGTGGGAATGAGTTTGCCTTGATGTCAACACATTCTGTGTGAGAACTGTTTAATGTTGAATTTGACTATTCTCAATCAGAGGGACAGACAAGATATCAGAGTCATGGGAGATTTTAAAAAGTAATTGCCACTCCACCTCCCCTCCCCATATTTGAACCTTGGATTCAGACTCTATGAAGGGAATTTAATGAATTGATTTAAAGACACGGTCATGAACTGGTTGCTTTTCAGTAGAGTCTAAGCCGATGTGTTTTCCTTCAACCATGCAGTATCTGTATATTTTTACAACCACATTTATGTTCTTATAGGTGAGGCTGAAAACTCCAATTTATTACAAGTTCTTTGATTCCCTAATATCTTGCAACCAGCAGCTGCACACTTTTACATTAACTTTTAGAACCTGATCTAAAGCAAAGAACACAGAGAGAACCTGCTTAAAGTTAACTCAGGAACTAGAAACTGCATGTAGATTTAGTTTAAAAGAAAACAAGCCAGCATATTACATTGGAATGTGAAGCAGGTTTAAGCATCATTTTTTGACAGGATCATCAGGACAGGATAACAATGGAAAAGAAACCAATTGGCAGCTGTCTTTTCATTTTGTCCTTGACAAATATCCCATGTGAGCATGAATTATGTCCCTCTGAGCTTAGCAAACCGTCAGGGGCATACTGCTCTTCCACTGCATTAGTGAAATATATCTTTGAAGGAATTTAATTTGGAAAAGTCTAATGACCCAGAGTTGCACAACCACTCTCATATTTAGAAGCTGAATGAAAAAAATACTTGCTGATGGTGATCCATCTGTCTTTGATGGTCATTACAAATGGGATCTGCAGGGGTCAGGTCTGGGCGCAGAGCCATTAAGTGTTTTCTGTAATGATTTGGAAGATGAAGTTAAGTGTTCAAAGAGCTGACTGCTATAGGACTGATATGCCACTTAGAAAAAAACTTGTTAATTCTGCTTCTAAACCAGGAACAGATTCTACAGGAAGGAGAGAGAATGGGTGCATTAATGAGCAGCTTGTTAGCTTCATGCTGTAACTCTGTAGGCAATTAAGTATTTTGTCTATCATTCCTGGCCAGTAGTGGCAGTTCTATAAAGAGAGAAAGAGATTAAAATGATCACATCCAGGCTCATTTGGTGACTGTGGCTGCCGTGTCTTTGTGAACCTCAAAAAAATACTTGTGTCTGTTCTAAAACGGAGGCAGAATAATGCAGGCCCTCTGAGCAAAGCAAGGACAGTCTTTGGGTCCCCACAGTAAGTAGCTAGGTTGATGTCTCTTTACTGTAGTTGGGCTGGGTGTTCCCATTACGGTTGTCTTTAGGGAGAAATCACAAAAGCTGGGAATGCCTGGCAATCTCCAAATAAAAAATATGTCCCTCCTCCATTGAATAAGTACATGGGAAGGCCTACCACTTTTATCATTGTAGAGGTGGGCAAGAGGTCAGTGAGAAAAGATGTAAATAATACTGAACTTGCTGGGCCATGGCCTGGGCAGCCATATCTGCAGACAGCCGAGATAAGGGCACATGTGCCATATTCAGCACATGCTATCACCTAGGCACCAACCCACAGGGCACCTTGGGCCACAGAGCTTAGAGACCTTAAGCTTCCAGAAATGTCAAGGAAAGATCTGCCATGGGGGTCTCCAGCTCTGTCATGTGTAGAGCATATTTATGGCCAAGTTTTCAAGTTAACTGTCTTCTTTCTGAATTAACAATAGCAGAATGATTCAGTAAATTGTGTTTCAGTCATTTTTTCAGTGAATTTTACTCTGTTTATATATCCTGGAAAATAAAAATTTGAAATTAGACTATGAAATTTATCAGATTATAAACACATTTTGAGGAAAACTCAGTACAACTCTTCAAGCAGCCAGCAGTTCCTGCCTTTAAAAGTGAATGTCTGGGACAGTACCCTGTCTCCTGTGCCAGGACCAGTGACGCCAGTTGAGAAGCACCGTGCTGTCATGGTGGAAGCCCTGGGGCTGCTCCAGGTGTTTCTGAGCTTGGATCCAACCCTGCCACTGACTTGACCTGGGAACTTGGGCAAGTTGAATGATTCCTCTTAGCCTCAGGTGTCTCATCTTTTCTTCAATGCAAATACAGAGACAGACAAAGCAGTACTATCCAAATATAAATGTGAGCCACATATGTAGTTTAAAGTTTTCTAGTAGTCGCATTTTTGAAAGTGGAAGGAAACAGAAGAATATATTTCAGTTCAATTCAGTTCAGTCGCTCAGTTGTGTCCGACTCTTTGTGACCCCATGAATCGCAGCACGCCAGGCCGCCCTGTCCATCACCAGCTCCCGGAGTTCACTCAGACTCACGTCCATCGAGTCAGTGATGCCATCCAGCCATCTCATCCTCTGTTGTCCCCTTCTCCTCCTGCCCCCAATCCCTCCCAGCATCAGAGACTTTTCCAATGAGTAAACTCTTCACATAAGGTGGCCAAAGTACTGGAGTTTCAGCTTTAGCATCATTCCTTTCAAAGAACACCCAGGACTGATCTCCTTCAGAATGGACTGGTTGGATCACCTTGCAGTCCAAGGGACTCTCAAGAGTCTTCTCCAACACCACAGTTCAAAAGCATCAGTTCTTCGGTGCTCAGCTTTCTTCACAGTCCAACTCTCACATCCATACATGACCACAGGAAAAACCATAGCCTTGACTAGGCGGACATTTGTTGGCAAAGTAATGTCTCTGCTTTTAAATATGCTGTCTAGGTTGGTCATAACTTTGCTTCCAAGGAGTAAGCATCTTTTAATTTCATGCCTGAAATCACCATCTGCAGNTCTCCTTCAGAATGGACTGGTTGGATCACCTTGCAGTCCAAGGGACTCTCAAGAGTCTTCTCCAACACCACAGTTCAAAAGCATCAGTTCTTCGGTGCTCAGCTTTCTTCACAGTCCAACTCTCACATCCATACATGACCACAGGAAAAACCATAGCCTTGACTAGGCGGACATTTGTTGGCAAAGTAATGTCTCTGCTTTTAAATATGCTGTCTAGGTTGGTCATAACTTTGCTTCCAAGGAGTAAGCATCTTTTAATTTCATGCCTGAAATCACCATCTGCAGTGATTTAGTATATCTAAAATATTGAGCACTAGTGGTAAAGATCCCACCTACTAATGCAAGAGACATAAAAGACTCAGGTTGGATCCCTCAGGAAGATCCCCTGGAGAATGGCATAGCAACCCACTCCTGTATCCTTGCCTGGAGAATCCCATGGACGGAGGAGCCTGGCAGGCCACAGTCCAGAAGTTCTCATAGAGTCAGATTGAAGTGACTGAAGTGACTTAGCACAGCATGGCATCCAAAATATTACCATTTTCCATATGTAATCAGTATAAAATGATTAATTATGCACTTTACAATCTTTTATTCATGTCTTCAAAATCCACAGCACCCATCTCAGGACAGACAGTTCAAGTGTATCAGTTAGAATTAGCCTCAGTTGAAAATCAAAATAATGATGACTTAGACAAGATAGAATTTCTCTACAGTATATGTGGGGGTTTCCCTGGTGGCTTAGCCCCTGCAATATGGGAGACTCAGGTTCAATCCCTGGGTTGGGAAGATCCCCTGAAGAAGGGCATGACAACCTGATCCAGTTTTTTGCCTGGAGAATTCCATGGGCAGAGGAGACTGGTAGGCTACAGTCTATGGGGTTGAAAAGAGTCAGACAACTGAGTGACTAACACATATGTAAAGTCTCAAAATAAAATCAGAGTTGGTATGGTCACTGCATAATCACTGGGTCCCAGTCTTCTAGAATTTTGCTGCACCATCCTCAACACATAGCTTCCTGTACAGTCCAAGGTAGCTACTTAAGCTTCAGTATCACATTTGTATTCTAGCCAAGGAGGAGGAAGAGGAGAGAAGGGTATCCCTTGTGAGAAGTTACATATAGCATTTCCACTTACATCTCTTTAACTGAAACTTAGTCATTTGGCCATTTAGATGCAAGGAATCTAGGCATCTAGACTTGATGGACATGAGTTTGAGCAAGCTCTGGGAGTTGCAGTCCATAGGTCACAAAGGGTCAGGCATGACTGAGTGACTAAACTGAACTGAGATACAAAGAAAGCCAAGAACTCTAGTCTTTCCGGCAGCCAAGTATTCAGCTGAACAAGGACAGGAGGATGGATAATGGGGGAAAGCTAGCAATCCTTCCATAATACCAATCTCATAAGATTGACAGAGGATTGAATGAGAGTACATTATACAATCATCAGTATTACATGACAAGTGCATTAAAATATTGTTTTATTACTATGATCTCACTCCCTTTCAAGCTTAGCCCAGCCCCAGAATTTAATCTCCTTAATTTAAAAATGTGTGTGTATGTGTGGGTGTGTGAGTGCGTGTGTGCTCGGTCATGTCTGACTCTTTGTGACCCTGTGCACTGTAGCCTGCCAGGCTCCTCTGTCCACAGAATGTTCCAGGCAAGAGTGGGTTGCCATTTCCTACTACAGGGGATCTTCCTGATATAGGAAGCTTGAACCCGCATGTCTTGCAATTCCTGCATTGGCAGATGAGTTCTTCACTACAAGCTCCACCTGGGAACAAACATATGCTAAACCCAAATACTGCTCATTTGATGCACCCTAATATTGCTGAAAGAGGAGAGTGAAAAAGTTGGCTCAACATTCAGAAAACTAAGATCATGGCATCCAGTCCACCACTTCATGGGAAATAGATGGGGAAACAGTGGAAACAGTGGTTGACTTTATTTCTGAGGGCTCCAAAATCACTGCAGATGGTGACTGCAGCCATGAAATTAAAAGATGCTTACTCCTTGGAAGCAAAGTTATGACCAACCTAGATAGTATATTCAAAAGCAGAGACATTACTTTGTCAACAAAGGTCCGTCTAGTCAAGGCTATGGTTTTTCCAGTAGTCATGTATGGATGTGAGAGTTGGACTGTGAAGAAAGCTGAGCACCGAAGAACTGATGCTTTTGAACTGTGGTGTTGGAGAAGACTCTTGAGAGTCCTTTGGACTGCAAGGTGATCCAACCAGTCCATCCTAAAAGAGAATAGTCCTGGGTGTTCTTTGGAAGGAATGATGCTAAAGCTGAAACTCTAGTACTTTGGCCACCTCACGCGAAGAGTTGATTCATTGGAAAAGACTCTGATGCCTGGAGGGATTGGGGGCAGGAAGAGAAGGGGACAACAGAGGATGAGATGGCTGGATGGCATCACTGACTCAGTGGATGTGAGTTTCAGTGAACTCCAGGAGTTGGTGTTGGACAGGGAGGCCTGGCATGCTGCAATTCATGGGGTCACAAAGAGTTGGACACGACTGAGTGACTGAACTGAACTGAATATTGCTGAAAGATAAAATGATTTACTTCTTAGGTCCTTGGATATTGGGTGGTTCCAGATGCTTTATCTTCATAAGGGCACATAAAAGGAGAAAACTTGCATTATTTAAGCTCCATGAAAAAATTGTTATGCTGAGTTAAGGGAAATGTGCTAAGCAAAATGTATATAAGCTTTTACTGGTCCCCAAAGACCTAGAGAAGTTAGTCTGCGGCATTTAGTGCATTCTAAATAATAATGCACCCAGTTCCTAATCCAAAATGAACAGTCAATGACATTCGAAACAGTTTTGTGAGACCAACGAAAGGGAAACCTCTGATACTTTTGTCATTTTTAATGAAGACAAGTGTAGGTCAATAGCAAACAGCAAAAAATTCTTCAAATAAAGTTTAAAAATAGATCTGTATTCATTAATTTGAGCCAATTAGGTTTACATCAGTCTGTTTAATTGTCTATTTGGGCTGATTTTATAATGAATTTTTAATACTAAGGTGACTTCTCCCAGCCACTAGAATGTCTGTAGGTTGTTCAACAGCCTTTTGCATTGTGTGCAGGTAGAATGCAGAGTAAGTTCATATTGGCTGAATCCACACACAGTTAGAAAAAGGAGGACTGAAGCTATGAGTCCACGGTGGGGGATGGTGGAACACTGGACTGAGGGTCAGGGTCTGCTACTGACTTACCTACAAGACCTTGTACCAGTCGCATAAACTCTCTTGCTTCAACTGCCTCCCATGTAAAATAAACACGTCTAACTAGAACTTTATTTTAGCACTAAATACCTTTGATTTTCTAAGAATCCAATTATTTGACTTCTATGTGTCACTGCTTCTCTCCACCATTCAATTAAACTTACAGTATTGTCACGTTGCACAATGTCATTTCCTCTTCATGAATGTCCTGTGGTTTCAGTCTGATTATGATTCTCTCTCGGCTGTGCAGTGGGCTGGGAAGAGCTGCTTTTCTTGAGAGTTGTTGAGTTTGCTTAGTGTACAACCCTGTAGCTTTCACTTTAAATTACTCTCACTTTAAACCCCTGGTGGAAGCATCTCCTCTCTACAAACAGAACTGCTAGATAATCAGAGACTAGGGTTGAGGGGATGGGAAAGCATGAACTACCCAAGTGGGTCTCTAGGAATGATGGTAAGTGGGGCCATTTCCACTTTTCCTTTGTTTACCAGATCCACATGCTCTGCATTTGGGGGACATAGCACCAAAGAAGAATCAAGTATTTAGGGACTGTACTACATCCTAGAGGAGGATACCCCATCATCACATTGTATTGTCTCCAGCCTGGAGCTGCAGTTGTGCCTTTAAAAACCACTCCATCCTTCTGTTAGGCCAGCAGCTTCTGGATGATACACTATGTGCTAGGACAAGTGGATCATATGGTCCTTTACAAACTGCCACATCTCCTTTAAAGTAGGTATTTTGGTCCCAAGGTCTGAGTAATGTTATTTGAGATTGTATAAGCTCTTGGACAGTGCTGCTGGCTGAGTCCCCACTGGCACGGAAAGGAAACTCATATCAATTCTAGTTAAGATGAGTCATTGCTCCTTTCAGAGTAAAAGGGGTCCATGTATTCAGTTTGCTGCCAAGCAGCTGATTAGTCTTCTTAAGCATTTGAGCCATAAATGTCTCACTTGATACTGGTCTCTACTACTAGGAAGTTGGATATTTGTTAGCAACAGTTATGATCAGTAATGGAGAGCAGGATCCGATGCTTTGGGACTCAGGCATAGCCTCCACCCCTGCCACCATGACTACGCTATTCATGAGCTCATTGTGTCAGCACTGGGATTGCCAATGACAGAGGCTGGTTGATATCAACTGGCCAAGTCATTCTGTCTACTTGATTGGCCAGTGACTCTTCCATGGTTGATACCCTTTGGTAGATATTATATGCAATACAAAAATATTCCTATTTAATGACCATTCCCAGAGACTTGTGTCCCGGTTTTAAATTATAAAGATGACAGAGTGACAACATGGAGAGGTCAATGCCATTGAAAGAAGAATTTTAGTACCCACATTTCCTGAGAAAAGGGGGATGCCACGCAGGGCCACAGTGGAAAAAAAATAAGCTTCAGTCAGGAGACAGAAGCAGAAGGTTGAGAAAAGCCTAGGTTTTGTTGTGGTAAACACTGGAGGTGATGGAATTCCAGCTAAGGTGTTTCAAATCCTAAAAGATGATGCTGTGAAAGTGCTGCACTCTATATCCCAGAAAATCTAGAAAACTCAGCAGTGGCCACATGACTGAAAAAGGTCAGTTTTCATTCCAATCCCAAAGAAAGGCAATGCCAAAGAATGTTCAAACTACTGTACAATTGCAGTAGCATCTCACACACTAGCAAAGTAATGTTCGAAATTCTCCAAGCTAGGCTTCAATATTACGTGAACTGAGAACTACCAGATGTGCAAGATGGATTTAGAAAACGCAGAGGAACAGAGATCAAATTGCCAACATCCGCTTGATCATGGAAAAAGCAAGAGAGTTCCAGAGAAACATCTACTTCTGCTTTACTGATTAAGCCAAAGCAGTGGCTTTGGACTGTGTGGATCACAATAAACTGTGGAAAATTCTGAAAGAGATGGGAATCCCAGACCACCTAACCTGCCTCTTGAGAAATCTGTATGCAGGTCAAGAAGCAACAGTTAGAATTTAAAATGGAGCAAGAGCTGCTGCTGCTGCTAAGTCATGTCCGACTGTGAGACCCCATAGACGGAAGCCCACCAGGCTCCTCTGTCCACGGGATTCTCCAGGCAAGAATAATGGAGTGGATTGCTATTTCCTTCTCCAATGGAACAATGGACTGGTTCCAGATTGGGAAAGGAGCATGTCAAGGCTGTATGTGGTCACCCTGCTTATTTAACTTCTATGCAGAGTACATCATGAGAAATGGCAGGCTAGATGAAGCACAAGCTGGGATCAAGATTGTTGGGAGAAATATCAATAAACTCAGACATGCAGATGACACCACCCTTATGGAAGAAAGCAAAGAGGAACCAAAGAGCCTCTTGATGAAAGTGAAAGAGGAGAGTGAAAAAGTTGGCTTAAAGCTCAACATTCAGAAAACTAAGATCATGGCATCCGGTCCCATCACTTCATGGAAAATAGATGGGGAAATAGTGGAAAGAGTGTCAGACTTTATTTTTCTAGGCTTCAAAATCACTTCAGATGATGACTGCAGCCATGAAATTAAAATATGTTTCCTCCTTGGAAGAAAAGCTATGACCAACCTAGACAGCATATTCAAAACCAGAGACATTACTTTGTCAACAAAAGTCTGTCTAGTCAAGGCTATGGTTTTTCCATTAGTCATGCATGGATGTGAGAGTTGAGTCATAAAGAAAGCTGAGCGCTGAAGAATTGACGCTTTTGAACTGTGATGTTGGAGAAGACTCTTGAGAATTCCTTGGACTGCAAGGAGATCCAACCAGTCTATCTTAAAGTAGATCAGTCCTGCATGTTCATTGGAAGGACTGATGTTGAAACTGAAACTCCAATAGTTTGGCCACCTGATTCGAAGAGCTGACTCATTTGAAAAGAGCCTGATGCTGGGAAAGACTGAAGACAGGAGGAGAAGGGGACAATAGAAAATGAGATGGTTGGATGGCATCACCTACTCTATGGACATGAGTCTGAGCAAGCTTCAGGAGAGTCTGGCATGGTGCAGTCCATGGGGTCACAAAGAGTTGGACACAACTGAGTGACTGAAAAATTGAACTGAAACACTGAAAAGGCAGGGCAGAGTAAGTAGTTAGGGTTGGCTGGTTTGAATAATCCCAGCAGGCTTTGGGACACGGGAGCTGTCTGTAGATCTCTGGTTCCTGGCCTTGAAATGATATATATAGCAAGGGAAATATGGGCTGGGTGTTTCAGGGTTCAATAAGAAGGTGATTGACTTGCATATGAGAGGCATGCTGTCAAGTAAGTTGTTTGGTTGTTGTTGTGGTTTTTTTTCCCATACTGAATGCATTATTTTTATTCTATCAGTAGGGAAAGTCAAAAGAATTTGGCCCTTTTTCTATCTTTAGGTACTAGCTTTCTGTAGGAGGAGCAATATTTCTCTGGGTCCTTAAGGCCCCCAAGATGTCAAAACAGAAAATACAGAAAATTTAAAACATAATTAATATACATAGATCCATTCATAAGCCTCTTTTTTCTCCCAAGCCTTCCAGCCACCTTCCTCTTTCCAGAATCCTTACCAACCAATCCAGCCATTTGCCACTGAAAGGCTTCTGAGGAGACACAGGAGACTTGGGTTCAATCCCTGGTTTGAGAAGATCCCTTAGAGGAGGAAATGGCAACCATGTCAAGCATTCTTGCCTGGAAAATTCTATGGCTAGAGAAGCCTAGTAGGCTACAAGCCATGAAGTTGCAAAGAGTCAGATACAAATGAGCACGCAGCACAGGAGTTTATATTACCTAAAGCCACTTTCATGTCCTATCTTTCTGCCTTTTCATACTGTTCATGGGGTTCTCAAGGCAAGAGTACTGAAGTGGTTTGCCATTCCCTTCTCCAGTGGATCCTGGAGTGAATAGTTCAGTTCAATTCAGTTCAATTGCTCAGTCATGTCCAACTTTTTGCGACCCCGTGAATCACAGCACGCAAGACCTCCATGTCCACACCAACTCCTGGAGTTCACTCAAATTCACATCCATCAAGTCAGTGATACCATCCAGCCATCTCATCGTCTGTCACCCCCTTCTCCTTCTGCCCCTAATCCCTACAGGCATCAGAGTCTTTTCCAATGAGTGAACTCTTCTCATGAGGTGGCCAAAGTACTGGAGTTTCAGCTTCAGCATCATTTCTTCCAAAGAACACCCAAGATTGATCTCCTTTAGAATGGACTGGTTGGATCTCCTTGTAGTCCAAGGGACTCTCAAGAGTCTTCTCCAACACCACAGTTCAAAAGCATCAATTCTTCAGCGCTCAGCCTTCTTCACAGTCCAACTCTCACATCCATGCATGACTAATGGAAAAACCATAGCCTTTGACTAGACACACCTTTGTTGGCAAAGTAATGTCTCTGCTTTTGAATATGCTGTCTAGGTTGGTTATAACTTTCCTTCCAAGGAGTAAGCATCTTTTAATTTCATGGCTGCAATCACCATCTGCAGTGATTTTGGAGCTCCCCAAAATAAAATCTGACACTGTTTCACTATTTCACCATCTATTTTCCATGAAGTGATGGGACCAGATGCCATGATCTTAGTTTTCTGAATGTTGACCTTTAAGCCAATTTCTTCACTCTCCTCTTTCACTTTCATCAAGAGGCTTTTTAGTTCTTCACTTTTTGCCATAAGAGTGGTGTCAAAATTTAATTTTTTAATAGCTGAATAGTATTGCACTTTACATTTTATTTACTCATTAATTTTATTTTATTTACTACTACTACTACTGATTCATTTTATTTACTCATTTATTTACTCATCCATTGACAGACATTACAGTTGTTTCTAGTATCCTCGCTATTGTAAACAATGCTGCAATGAACATGGTGGTGCATATACCTTCTTGAATTAGAGGTTTTGCTTTCTTTGGATAAATATACAAAAGGGGAACTGCTAGATTAAATGATAGCTCTGTTTTTAATTTTTTGAGGGACCTCCACACTGTTTCCCAACTCAATCTCTGCCTTCATGTCTCTGTGGTATTTGCCTCTGCCAGATAGTCTCTATTTGCCATGTTTCCCCAAGGTCGCTGTTTTCCTTCTACCAGGCTGGTTGTTCCTTTTTAGTCTCTTTTTCAGATTTCTCTTCCTTCACCCATCTCTCAGATGTTAATCCCTGGGGTTCTGATCCTCTTATTCCACAGACTCTATACAAGAGATATCACCCATGAACAGGGCTTTCAGTAACGTTAATACACTGATGACTGCTAAATCTAAATCTTCTTTCTGCTGAGCTTCAGATCCACAGAAACAACTGACTCCCAAAGAAGAGAAGACACCAAAGGAACCTCTAAATCGACAAGCCCCAGACTGAACTCATCATTTTAGAAAAATAGGAACCTTCCTACTCCAGTGAGTTTCATCATTATTCATCCCATTGGCCATGCCTGAAACTTCTATTACTCTCCTGGTCTCTTATCCTTCTTGCCTTATCTGTGACAACATTCTGTTAGTATTATTCTTTAGTATCTTCTCTCTATATTTCCTTTTTTCCATCCTCACTGCTGCTGTCTTCATTAGGTTCTCATCACCTCTGTGTCACATTGCAATGATGTCCTAACTGGTTTCTCCAGTCTTACTCCCATCCCTGCTAACCATTCAACATTTTGCTTCCAGAGCAATCTTTGTACAAGAACAAATCCTTCAAAGTCTGACCATTTCTTTCTAGGGAAAACACCAGTGTTACAGCATGAAAATAAGGCCCTGAGTAATCTATCAGCCTCTTTAATTTCTTTTTTCCCTATTTCCTATTTTGCTTAAACTGTAACCCCAAGAATTTCTCACAAGACTTGTAATAATTTATGTCATTGTATGGTTACCCATTGCCTATGCATGTTCTATTCCCTTTTCTTGTTCCCCAACACTTGAAATTTTCAGATTTCTTAATACTTTCAGTATCATGGGCACAAAATATCTCATTGTTATTTTAAATTGATTTCCCCTGATGGAAATCAATTTAATTCAGTTGAATAAGCTACTTATTGGCTACTCAGTTTTCTTCTTCTGAAAATTGCCTTTTCATAAAGTTTTGTCCATTTTGATAGAGATGTTTTCTATTTTTATGATTGATTTATAGCATAGCGTTTAAATATACACACATTTTCAGAAGAACTGTGTGGTAATAAGTGGGTATTATCTACGTTAAGTTGCTATGTTGGTAATAATTTGTTATGACAGCAAAAGAAAACTAACACACACTTATGAATTTTAGAGTCACGGGGCTGATGCTTGCAAGTTTTGGTCCCAAAATCCTCACTAGAGATTTATTTCAGGGTCTTCTGTTTTGTATTTTTCTGTTGATAAACCAACAATCAACTTTTCTGTTATTCCTTTGAAGATAAGTGTCCTTTTCCTCTGACTCTCTAAGATTTTCCTTACTTCTTCTGTTTGAGACGTTTTTCTACAATATTCCTAGGATTCCCTCCTCACCCCCGCCCCTGGATCTTTTCTCTTGCTAGGAGTAGGTAGTGCTGCTTGTATCTGTGGCTTGATGCTTTTCATTTTAGGGCAAATTCTCTGCTGTACGTCCACCAGTACTGTTCTACTTCAATCTCTCTTCTCCTTCAGGTCAGTTCAGTTCAGTCGCTCAGTCATGTCTGACTCTTTGCGACCCCATGAATCGCAGCACGCCAGGCCTCCCTGTCCTTAATGACCTCAATTGTAAGAATTTAGATTTTTTAAAATGTTGGCCTAATTTGTCCTTATGCTTGGTTTTATTTTTTTCTGTTCCCCGCCCCCCAATTTCTTTGTTCTCTATAATTCAGTCTGGATATTTTTTTCTGAGAATGTTCCAGTTCAGTAATTCTCTCTTCTGTTGCATCAAATATATTGTTAAACTCATATACTTTTGAAATAGTAATTTCTGTTATAGGATTTATTTTATTTCTAGATTTTCCCATTGATTCTTTAATTTTAGGTTCCAATTCTATGCTAAAAATGTTTATCTTGCCACTTAATTTCTTTACTATTTTAGACAATGTTATTTAAAAATCCTTCTCAGATAACCATAATATCTGGATCACCTAGGCCTGTTTTTTGTGTTCATTTTTAATCTTAGCTTTGGGTCAAGTTTTACTGCTTGTATATCCTGTTATGTCTGACTTAGTGCCTAGTATCAATATAATATACTAAACTTTGCAGAGGTCGTATAAAGCTATGTATAATGTTTTGGCAGCCATCGACATTGGGGGGAAATTGCTTTAACCCGATCAGGGTGTAAAATAATTTGACACTAAGCTTTGGCCCAAATTAGTAGGAGTGTTAGTTGCTCAGTCCAACTCTTTGTGACCCCATGGATTGGAGCCTGCCAGGTTCCTCTGTCCATGGAATTCTCCAGGCAAGAATTCTGGAGTGGGTGCTACTTTCTTCTCCAGGGGATCTTCCTCACCCAGGGATCAAACCTGTGTCTTCTGCATTACAGGCAGATTTTTTACTGTCTAAGCCACCAGAGAAGTCCAAATATAATGTAAGTACTATATAAGTAGTTGAAGATGAGTGGCAAATTCAAGTTTTGATTTCTGCAATTTCATGGATTTCTTTTCAAATATTTTCCATATGAAGGGTTAGCTATACTTTCTTCTCTCCAAATATCCAATTCCTAGCAAATATATAATACTATATACAGTTTCAAATTAAATTAAATTAACAGGGTGGGTTTTTTTTGTTTGTTTGATTTTGCTTTAATCTGAAACATACTGCCATGAATCTTTGGATGTGGTATTTAACCAAAAAGACTGAATATGATCACTCTCTGTATGAAAGGTGTAAATACATAAAGTGACAACATTTTTGTGTACTATTTTTAAAACATGATAAAGGGCATTATCAACATTACTCATAATTTAAATATTATATATACATTAGAGATCATCTACATATCAGCAATTATGTATGAAGAAATTTTTACTAGAAAATAAAAACTTTATAATGTTCTTATGCAGTGCTTCAGCAATTAAATGTTTTATCTGAAGAATCTATGATATAAAAATTAGAATCAAAGTTTTATTTTTTGAATGCATGGCTTGTAACCCGCAGAAATGAGGAGTATATTGTTTGGTCAGGGTCTTATTAGTTTAAGAAGCAAAAAATTTAAGAACCAAAACATGCCACCATTAAAAATACTAAATCTGAAAATAATGTAGCTAAGAGTTAACTCATTCTGTCCAGTAAATTCCAAAAAGTTTACACATTTCAAATATTAAGGCAACTTTTCCCCAACCAAACAGTAATTTATAAAAATATATGTCACTTCAAAACATTATATACATAGTGACAATAAATTTAGCTAGTTGTAATCTTACTTTGCCAACAAAGCTCCGTCTAGTCAAGGCTATAGTTTTTCCAGTGGTCATCTATGAATGTGAGAGCTGGACT
>SJYV01051198.1:934877-1033593 GCA_006410875.1 Neotragus pygmaeus
GAAAAGGCAGAGGAACCAGAGATCAAATTGCCAACATCCGCTGGATCATGGAAAATGCAAGAGAGTTCCAGAAACATCTATTTCTGCTTTCTTGACTATGCCAAAGCCTTTGACTGTGTGGGTCACAATAAACTGGAAAATTCTTCGAGAGATGGGAATACCAGATCACCTGACCTGCCTCTTGAGAAACCTATATGCAGGTCAGGAAGCAACAGTTAGAACTGGACATGAAACAACAGACTGGTTCTAAACAGGAAAAGGAGTATGTCAAGGCTGTATATTGTCACCCTGCTTATTTAACTTATATGCAGAGTACATCATGAGAAATGCTGGGCTGGAAGAAGCACAGTCTCGAATCAAGATTGCCAGGAGAAATATCAACAATCTCAGATATGCAGATGATACCACCCTTATGGCAAAAAGTGAAGAACTAAAAAGCCTCTTGATGAAAGTGAAAGAGGAGAGTGAAAAAGTTGGTTTAAAGCTCAATATTCAGAAAACTAAGATCATGGCATCCGGTCCCATCACTTCATGGCAAATGGCTGGGGAAACAGTGGAAACAGTGGTTGACTTTATTTTGGGGGGCTCCAAAATCACTGCAGATGGTGATTGCAGCCATGAAATTAAAAGATGCTTACTCCTTGGAAGGAAAGTTATGACCAACCTAGTCAGTATATTAAAAAGAAGAGACATTACTTTGCCAACAAAGGTCCATCTAGTCAAGGCTATGGTTTTTCCAGTGGTCATGTATGGATGTGAGAGTTGGACTGTGAAAAAAGGTGAGCACCAAAGAATTGATGCTTTTGAACTGTGATGTTGAAGAAGACTCTTGAGAGTCCTTTAGACTGCAGGAGATCCAACGTGTCCATCCTAAAGGAGACCAGTCCTGGGTGTTCATTGGAAGGACTGATGTTGAAGCTGAATCTCCAATACTCTGGCCACCTCATGTGAAGAGGTAACTCATTTGAAAAGACCCTGATGCTGGGAAACATTGAGGGCAGGAGGAGAAGGGGACGACAGAGGATGAGATGGTTGGATGGCATCACCGACTCAATGGACATAGGTTTGTGTGAACTCTTGGAGTTGGTGATGGACAGGGAGGCCTAGCGTGCTGCAGTTCATGGGTTCACAAAGAGTCGGCCGTGACTGGGTGACTGAACTGAACTGAACTGAACTGAATGCCAGTTTTCCCGCCCTCTTGTCCCCAAAGTAGATGAATCTTTGGTGCATTTCTTAAAGCTGTATTTACTACAAGAGTTTCCCTTCTCCACTGCCATAAGAGGGTGGCTCTTACGGCCATGAGAGGTACCGAAGAAGCAGTGGTGTATGACATGGACGTTGATGCTATTTGCCTTTCTTGTTTTCTTTAGGCCAACTTGTGCTAATCCGGGGTCCATAATCTCCATCTTACAACAAATTGCTGCTAGGCTGCCAGACCCTAATACTTGATAGGTTTGATATAAACCAGCTCATAATGAGCAACTAGCTTCACCAAAGTCCCTTGTTGTCTCTTAGTCAGACATTCATTTCAACAAGACTTGGTAACACACTGGGAGCTATTTTTCAAATGGTGAGTAACTTTCTGCTACAGATCGCATAGACTTTCCCTAGAATTCTAGGAGTCTATCTTGTCATTTTCCTACTGGGACTTACCACAAGTCCCATATCTTCCACAATTAATGACTCCTTTTATATCACAGAGTCTGCTGATTCATATGGCCCAAGTAGCAGGAATA
The DNA here is from genome assembly GCA_006410875.1 of Neotragus pygmaeus. NCBI lineage: Eukaryota > Metazoa > Chordata > Mammalia > Artiodactyla > Bovidae > Neotragus > Neotragus pygmaeus. The sequence continues at coordinate 936,614 of SJYV01051198.1, forward strand.
TTTGTACAGCCTGCTACAGAGCCTTTTACTGCTCTGGGCCTCATGCAAAACAGGAAGCCTTCCTTATCACTCAGTAAATGGGTTGGATGAATATTCCCAATGGGATATCCCAGTATAATACAGGGCTTTCCTGGTGGTTCAGTGGTAAAGCATCTGCTTGCAATGCAGGAGACCCATCTTACATCTTTGGGTTGGGAAGATTCTCTGAAGAAGGGAATGGCTACTCACTCCAGTATTCTTGCCTGGAGAATCCCATGGACAAAGGAGCCTGCTGGGTTACAGTCTATGGGTTCTCAAAGAGTCAGACACAACTGATCGACTAACACTTCCACTTTCAGTGGAATATAATGCCTCTAAAATTACAAGGCACTGTTTTCTTCTTAGTGGTAGAAAATTTTAAGTGCAATAATATGTTCTTTATTTTTGAAGGGATGTCCTGGAATGCCCAAGACTAAAGATCGGAAACATTTGCTGGGCCAGAGTAAATATTTTAAGACTTTGTGGGCCAAATAACCTGTGATAACTACCCAACTCTGCCATTGTAACATGAAAGCAACCATGACCTTTATAAGCAAATGGGCCTGACTGTGTCCTAATTAAAATTTACAAAAATAGGTGGTGGGACAGATTTTTCCCTAGACCACTGGGTTCCTAAAAATGTCACCAATATGGTAGGCCTGTGATGGGTCTGTCTACCATTCTTCAGAGAACAAATGTCACTTCTTACTCTTCCAGTCCAACTAACATGGTATCATGGATACAATGAACTAGTGTGATGTTCTGAGGAATGTACAGATGGTCCAAGTCACAATACAAATAGCAAGAGAGTTAATTTAATCCTAGGGCAAAGCCATAAATGTACACAATGATCTACCTCATGTGAATGGAAACCACTTCTTTTCCTCCTTTATCCCCTAAGCACCTTCAGTATCAAGCCCCATATATAATCTTCTGGCTCCTGTATATATTTAGTCTTTGCCACACTTTTGGCCTGTAGTCTCTTTCCTCTCATAGCAGGCCCAGCATGTCTCTGGATGGTTTATGCTGTGACTTGATCCTATTTATAGGTCTGGTAGCCAGGAGGGGAGGTGGGATAGAACTCAAGCAGGCACGTGTTTCCTCACCAGGCAGAAATCTCTACGCTATCTTCAAGCAAAGGGCACAGTCCCAGCTTTTAATGGGGAAGAATACATCACTGCCGCAGGCCCAGAGAATTGCAGGAGATCTAAGGGTTCAAGATTTCAGATGTATCAGTCAGAACCCTAATGCTGGTGCGGCAGCACTATCAGTGTTGAAAACTTTCTTTCTTTCTTAGAGCTCTGCTTTTCTAAGTCCTGGGCCCAATCCTAATTTTTTCTGCCATCTGGTTGTGTCTCTATATGCTGCCAAGGAGTCCCTCTTGCTTTCACACTTTGCCTTATTGTCTTTCTTAATATGCTAACGGTCTCCAGCAACACCCATCCAGATTCCATTATCCTTATAATTATTTTCCCCAAATCTCTCAAGCACCTGAGATATTGCCCTTACTAGTAAATTCCCTTCCTCTAGTATCTCAACCTAATTCAACTCTGGTAGAAGTTTTAACAGTTGTGTGACACTCCAGGGGCTCATTGCCAGCTGGCCAACAGGTGACCCAGTTCCTAAACCCTCATTTTAAAGCCCCCTTCCTATACTCCTGCTATCACAGACAGATATGCCTATGAAGCACATAGTGCAACTGAGATTTTCATGCAGGAGACTGAGTGAGGGGTACTCTCTGGAATAATCCCTGTGACCGTGAGGGAAGCAGGGTTGGGCAGAGGGAGAATTTGAACTATGATTCAGTTGCAAAGGCCTCTGCCCGTTAGGAGCTATGGAGCTGAAATGCCCTTGATGGGCTGTCCCAATTCAGCAAGAGGATCAGGATTTTGTATCTCTCACAATGACCAACACGATATGAGCTGCTCCCTGGGAGTGGGTATAAACTTGGGTGAACTAGCCTCCTTCAGCCAAGGGCATTCTGGCACCAGGAGCCAGTTATAAGCCATCAGAGGCCAACACTTCTGGCATCTGAGTGCCTTGGTCCCAAGGGAGATCTAGTTGGGTAATACATCACAGCATCTTTAATAGGGGTTTTATTAAATATCACCCACTTGGTGTCCATGGAGAAAACATTACCACACACTAAAGACAGTAGAGCAAAAGATGGCTTGAACCTGAGTTGCCAAATCAATCCTGGGATAACTTCTCTCTAAACTTAATAAGATAACTTTTCCATTAAAGGGGCTTCCCAGGTGGTACTAGTGGTAAAGAATCTGCCTACCAATGCAGGAGGCATAGAGACACAGGTTCGATCCCTGGGTCAGGAAGATCTGCTGGAGAAGGAAATGGCAGCCCATCTCCAGTATTCTTACCTAGAGAAATCCATGTACAGAGGAGCCTCCTGGGCTACAGTTCATGGGGTCGCAAAGAGTTGGTCACGACTGAGCAACTAACACTTTCATTTAAGACACTGTAATTTTTTAATTTTTAACTTTTAATTTTTAAATTAAAAATATAGAGGATTAATCTTTAGCTACACAGGCTCCTAATCTTTTCAGATCTGGGGATACCACATGCCCCTTTCCAGTCTGATCACATAGATATATAGAGGATTAATAAACAATGTTGTGAAAGTTTTGGGTGAAACACTGTATTCATTTTCTTGCAACCGAAAGCATTCTAACACATGCATGCCTTGTGTTATTTCAGCTAACACCCAGTTACTCTGAAGTTGATATTAATCCCATTTCAAAATTATACACTTAAAGTTTAGGGTAACTTCCCCAAGGTCACACAGCTTAGAAATCGGTGGAATTTAGTCTAAAATGTCATACCATCTAAATCCAAACTCCATGCTCTTTTCCATTTAAACAAACATCTATGTGATCAAACTGGGAAGAGGCACGTGGCATCCCCAGATCCGAAAAGAATAGGAGCCTGTGTAGCTGAAGATTCAATATGTACCAGAAGAACTGCTTTTAAGAAGCTCCTTGCTTCCTGAGTGGTGGCTCCCAAATCCTATGTCCACATCCTAGTTGCCAGAACCTGTACGTATGACCTTATGTAGAAAAAAAGGTCTTTTGTAGTGGTCATTAACTCCAGGTTTTGAGATAATGAGAGTCCCCTGGGCTGTCTCTGTGGGCCCTAAATCCAAAGACAAGCGTCCTCATAACCGACACACAGTGGAGACGGGGCTTGGAGGGAACATAGCCACAGCCAAGGGTCTCTGAAAGAGCAAGGACAATCCCCTCCAGCACAGTCCTGCCAACACCTGGATTCTGGACTTCTGGCCTGCAGAACAGTAAGGGAATAAATTTCTATTGTTATACACATCACCAAGTTTGTGTTACTTTGTTATGGCAGTCTCAGTAATCTAATACATCTGTGATCTTTCTTTCATTCTAAAGACACTTTTCCTTTCTCACATAAAGGTAATCTGTGCTTTTCTCTTATATTTGGTTGAGTATATTCCTTATGTAGTAAATTTTCTAATGGAATCCTTTACACTTTGAAGATAGAGTATAAACAATTTCCTTAGCAGAAGTTGAACATCTGTAGAGATGTGAATGAATGCTTTCCCTAGAAGAAGGTCCATATCCATTGTATTTACCATACAGTCTCCATAGGATCCAAAGAACTCTAAAGATTTCTGGGAAAGTGTTGGGCAAATGAAAGAATGAGAGGCACCCAACCTCTAGGAGAAGCAAGAACAAAGACTATAATAAAGAGATGAGGTTTCCAGTGTTTGAAAAGTGTTTCTGGTTAGAAGACTGGAAATCTATGTCTTTAGAAATAAGACTTGGTTTCCTCATGCATAAGAACGAGGAAGCCAGAGTCACAGAAGTATTGTAAAGGAGGATACGAAACACAAAGTCAGGCAGCCCCAAGTCCTTTCTGAATAGAGGGTTAGGAGGTGAGAGGGAAATTCATTTTCTATAGTTGAATCTTGTAGGCGACTCTGAAAAACGTATATTCTGTTTCAATGACAAACTGTTATCTCAAGAATTATTTTTATTAAATTGGGGGGAGGAAAACTGGGATAAAATCAGTTTACTAAGAGTAAAGAATGGTATGAACTTAGGTCTGACTGTATAAAGGAAGGAAATGGAATATTTTCTGACCCTGTCTCTGTGAAAACCTAGCAGATGAGATTTAGAGGATTTGGAATAAGTCATAGTCAGAATCTTGGTTGCCAAAACCCCAAGCCCCAGGTGACAGCTACTCCACCGAAGACCATGCAGACTGCCTCCCAGGTAGCAAGTGGGCTAGAACCACCTGTTTTATTCCTATATAGTACTTGAAGGGTTGGGCTAAAACCAGGGAGATAAGACGGAAAAGTGCTATGAGAGAAGCTCTGCTTCCCAGAAAATTGGAAGAGTCTATGTGACCTTCTATAACAAAATCACAAAGTGTTTTGATACAAATTACCTCCCAGATGTTTACAGTCCAGGCTGACCTGCACCTCTGTCAGTGCCGAGAGGAACAGGTGAAATAGGAAGCCTGGTTTTCAGCATATGGTTCACAATTCCAACCACAAGAAAACACCTCTTGGGCTGCACCCTGTGACCCGCAACCCTTGGAGTTGTGCAGCCTGGAGACTGAAAAAGCCAAGACACAGTAACAGAGACATTAACAGCTTATTGGGAATTCAGTTCAGTTCAGTCGCTCTGTAGTGTCCGACTCTTTGCAACCCCATGAACTGCAGCACACCAGGCCTCCCTGTCCATCACCAACTGCCGGAGTCCACCCAAACCCATGTCCATTGAGTCGGTGATGCTGTCCAACCATCTAATCCTCTGTCGTCCCCTTATCCTCCTGCCCTCAGTCTTTCCCAGAATCAGAGTCTTTTCAAATGAATTAACTCTTCCAATCAGATGGTCAAAGTCTGGAGTTTCAGCTTCAGCATCAGTCCTTCCAATGAACATCCAGGACTGATCTCCTTTAGAATGGACTGGTTGGATCTCTTTGCAGTCTAAGGGACTCTCAAGAGTCTTCTGCAACACCACAGTTCAAAAGTATCAATACTCCGGTGCTCAGCTTTCTTTATAGTTCAACTCTCATATCCATACATGACTACTGGAAAAAAACATAGCTTTCACTAGACGGACCTTTGTTGGCAAAGTAATGTCTCTGCTTTTGAATATGCTATCTAGGTTGGTCATAACTTTCCCTCCAAGGAATAAGCGTCTTTTAATTTCATGGCTGCAATCACCATGTCCAGTGATTTTGGAGCCTAGAAAAATAAAGTCAACCACTGTTTCCACTGTTTCCCCAGCCATTTGCCATGAAGTGATGGGACCGGAAGCCATGATCTTAGTTTTCTGAATATTGAGCTTTAAGCCAACTTTTTCACTCTCCTCTTTCACTTTCATCAAGAGGCTCTTTAGTTCTTCACTTTTTGTCATAAGGGTGGTATCATCTGCATATCTGAGGTTATTGATATTTCTCCTGGCTATCTTGATTCCAATTTGTGCTTCTTCCAGTCCAACGTTTCTCATGATGTACTCTGCATATAAGTTAAATAAGCNAACTGAACCAAACTGAAGTTGTTAGTTGGACTGTGTACCTTTGTTACAAATGTAATTTTATAAAATGACTATTCCCCAAATCTCCTGACTGCACTGACAGTTTACTAACGTATTTTATTAAATTTATTCATTTTATACTATTGGCAGAGATGTGTGCTAGGCACTATTGGAAAACAGACATCTTTTCTGAAGGAGTTTACAGTAAGTAGAATAATAAAGATTATTTATGCAAACTTGGAAAGTTGACAACAGGAGCAAAAGTGGGAATCTGATGATCTAACAGTAGACAGAGGTGTTACCCTAGTCTTCAGCTGGGTACACAAAGATTCCTTAGCTCCGACTATACTCAAGGCCTCGAATGGGCTTTGGTGATAGTTCATATTCCTTCAACAAAGAAGGCAATGGCACTCCACTCCAGTACTCTTGCCTGGAAAATCCCATGGGCGGAGGAGCCTGGTAGGCTGCAGTCCACGGGGTTTCGAAGAGTCGGACACGACTGAGCGACTTCACTTTCATTTTTCACTTTCATGCATTGGAGAAGGAAATGGCAACCCACTCCAGTGTTCTTGCCTGGAGAATCCCAGGGAGGGGGAGCCTGGTGGGCTGCTGTCTATGGGGTCACACGGAGTCGGACATGATTGAAGCAACTTAGCAGCAGTAGCAGCAGCAGCATATTCCTTCAAAGGAGACACAAATGACTCTTGCTGTTTTCTCTGAACAAACACTAACTGAAGATCAAGCTGAACAACAGCTTTTCATAATAAGTTTTGNGGAGTCGGACATGACTGAAGCAACTTAGCAGCAGTAGCAGCAGCAGCATATTCCTTCAAAGGAGACACAAATGACTCTTGCTGTTTTCTCTGAACAAACACTAACTGAAGATCAAGCTGAACAACAGCTTTTCATAATAAGTTTTGGGGGTATTTGAACCTTGACCATCTTCATGAAGTCAATCCATGTGGTTGGAGCTCACAGGAAGAGGGTCCTGGATAAAGTGAGGGAGAATTCTGGTGGGGGAGGGTCTGCTTACGTGAATGAGTGGAAGGATCATGCACTTCCATACTCTGAAGGGCAAGAACCCGTCGAAAGTAGCTTTGGACTTGTCAAAGGTTTGCTTGACTGAGAAGAGCAAAGGAGATGGGCAATTCAAGGGCCAAAGAAGAAATGAAATGAATTGGACTGCAAACAGCTAAAGGCAGCCAGCCGTAGGCACTGAGAGGAACTGGGTGACTGCCATCCTGTACCTGTACCCTCGGAGTCTACCTGGTGTCTGTATGGCAGGGTGCTGAGTTTGCCCCATCTAATTCTATTTCCTTTATCTCATCCATGGGACTTCCTTAAGGGAGCCAATATATGAAGCTATAACTTTTAAACTGGTAACTATGTGAGGCGATGGATGGTAACTTGATTGTAGTAATCATTTCACAGTATGTGTGTGTGTACACACACACACATAATCCTGTTGGACATCTTTTTTAAAAATTTTGTTTTTTAATTGAAGGATAATTGCTCTACAGAATTTTGTTGTTTTCTGCCAAACATCCTTGTTGGACTTCTTAAATATATCCAATTTACTTGTCAATTATGCTTCAGTAAAACTGGAAAAGTGGAATAAAAGCACTGAGTTCTAGAGTCAGAGAGCCTTGGCCTCATCTGGATTTCACCTCCTATGAGTGAAGTCACCACAGGCTGCTCTCTGAGGCTCTGCTTCCTCATCTCCAAAATGGGGACCCTGATAACTTTCTTCACATGGGGAGGATGAGATGCTCAATGTCAAGTTCACAGCATAGGTAGGTAATCAATGCATGTAAGTTGCCAGTGTTGTGGCTGAAGTTTTGGGCAAGGACTGGCCTCCAGGTTTCCATTCCTGCCTCTCGGCCTTGATTACGAGGACTCCTACTCCTGTTGGATTGAAGAGTCCTGGGGGCTCTTCCCAGACTTAATTCCAGTTTTGGTCTAGTTTGATGATGTCTTCCTCTTTGTCTGGTAGGCGAGGCTGCAAGTGATTTTCACCTCGAGTCCTGNTGATTACGAGGACTCCTACTCCTGTTGGATTGAAGAGTCCTGGGGGCTCTTCCCAGACTTAATTCCAGTTTTGGTCTAGTTTGATGATGTCTTCCTCTTTGTCTGGTAGGCGAGGCTGCAAGTGATTTTCACCTCGAGTCCTGGTTGATTAGTAGCTATCCACACAGTCCACCGATGTTCTCTAGGGCAGCACGCTACAGCTATCATTGTTGTTGTTGTTTAGTCTCTAAGTGAAAGTGATAATTGCTCAGTCGTGTCCGACTCTTTGTGACCCCATGTACTGTACAGTCCATGGAATTCTCCAGACCAGAATACTGGAGTGGGTAGCCTTTCCCTTCTCCAGGCGATCTTCCCAACCCAAGGATTGAACCCAGGTCTCCCGCACTGCAGGTGAATTCTTTACCAGCTGAGCCACAAGGGAACTGGTGACCTCAGTTCAGTCGCTAGGCCGTGTCCAAGTCTTTGTGCCTCCCATAGAAACTGTAGCAAGAATACTGGAATGGGTGGCCACTTCCTTCTCCAGGGGATCTTCCAGACCCACAGATTGAATTCGAGTCTCCTGCACTGGCAGGCGGATTCTTTACAGCTGAGCCACCAGGGGAGGCCACAGCTATCGTTCCTGCCCGTACTGTCAATCGTATACAGAGAGTGACTTGATGACGATGAATCGTCCTCACCAGGCTGAGTGCCACTCTGTGCTGGGTGAGTTCTGACTCTGAGCAGAGCTGTTGGACTTCCTCTGTGCCTCCTTCATGTGGGAACCTGTGGGCTGGCCTACTGTCACCCCTGGCCTCTGCTCTCCCAGGGCTCCTTCCAGGGCTCGTGTTCACTTCTGGTCACGGTCCAGATCGCTGACCTTAGTCACGTCACTGCATAGATCAGGATCCAGATGGAGCTTCAGGGCCCCTCAGTCAACCTCCTTGACCCGTGGGGGCCCAGTTACTTTGTGATCACTGCGGATGAGCGATGGTGGGGTGAAGTCACTACTTCAGGTCCCAAGTTTTCAAGGTAGGGGAATCGTGAGAGCGCATTTGGATGTGAGGAGTGGGGAAGGTTGGTAGGGGCAGTGGAGAAGAGGGGGAGATTTGGAGCTCAAGAGAACATCAGTTCTCTGCCTTTCATCTCTCCCGATCTTTACCTTGTGTTTCAGGGTTTCTTTACCACTAAGTTGTGCATGGCGATTTTTCACTATGTTTCTGGAAGTGTCTCTCTTTTCTCTCTTTTCACAGAAGCATGCAGGGGGCTCCAGCAATCGACTGCTCACCAGCCTCCCTCCAGACTGCAAGCAAAAATATAGCATCCAGCCAGCCCCTCACAGAGGAAGAGGTCTGGGGACCTGAACAGTCACAAGGCTCGCAGAGATGAGTGCTTACATCAACGCGGGGCATTTGCAGTGACTGAACCCTGGATCTGTTGTTTCTAAACTTGAAGCTGCCTCTGTCACCTGGGTCCCTGCAACAGGTGTTCCTTCTGTACACCGCTGGGCCCTTGCCACCAGGGGGCAGCAGCCACCGGGGCCCCCTTCCTGCGTTCTCAGCGCTTGGAATGTATGTGTCTCTATTCTGAGATCCGGAGCATACCTGGGAATTTTCCAAATGACAGTTACAAAATAAAAACTACATTTAAAAACCCCAAGAGTAGAGTAGATACTTCTTATGGAGTAAGCTCTTAAAAGGAACAAAATAACTCTATTAGCAGCAGTCTACAGATCTGGGATCTACAACTACCAGTGACTCCTGTCCCTCAACTCTACTGCTGCTGCTAAGTCGCTTTGGTCGTGTCTGACTCTGTGCGACCACATAGACGGAAGCCCACCAGGCTCCCCCGTCCCTGGGATTCTCCAGGCAAGAATACTGGAGTGGGTTGCCATTTCCTTCTCCAGTGCAGGAAAGTGAAAACTGAAAGTGAAGTCGCTCAGTTGTGCCCAACTGGTAGTGACCCCATGAACTGCAGCCCACCAGGCTCCTCTGTCCATGGGATTTTCCAGGCAAGAGTACTGGAGTGGGGTGCTATTGCCTTCTCTGTTGAACTCTACTACAGGAGATTTATCCACTGTGCTTGATTAGATTAGATTAGGGTTAGATTGTTCAGTTCAGTTCCGTTCAGTTCAGTCGCTCAGTTGTGTCTGACTCTTTGCGACCCCATGAATCACACCACGCCAGGCCTCCCTGTCCATCACCAACTCCCGGAGTTCTCTCAGACTCACGTCCATCGAGTCCATGATGCCATCCAGCCATCTCATCCACTGTCAGCCCCTTCTCCTCCTGCCCGCAATCCCTCCCAGCATCAGAGTATTTTCCAATGAGTCAGCTCTTCACATGAGAGAAGTTTCAACTTTAGCATCATTCCTTCCAAAGAAATCCCAGGGCTGATCTCCTTCAGAATGGACTGATTGGATCTCCTTGCAGTCCAAGGGACTCTCAAGAGTCTTCTGCAACACCACAGCTCAAAAGCATCAATTCTTCGGCACTCAACCTTCTTCACAGTCCAACTCTCACATCCATAAATGACCACAGGAAAAACCATAGCCTTGACTAGATGGACCTTAGTCAGCGAAGTAATGTCTCTGCTTTTGAATATGCTATCTAGGTTGGTCTTTTCTTCCAAGGAGTAAGCGTCTTCTAATTTCATGGCTGCAGTCACCATCTGCAGTGATTTTNTGGTGGGCTACAGTCCATGGGGCTGCAAAGGGTCAGGCACAACTGAACAACTTCACTTATTGGGAATAAGCACATCCAAAACAAAGGTCCTAAAGCCGCACCCCAATATGTCTGACAGATGGAAGGTAGGAAGGACCTGGCAATCTTTGTTACTTGGCAGAAAGAGGCTATCATTTATAGGGAGTATTGATGTCAGGCTATCTCATAGTTACCAGGGAAACCAGCAGCTGGGGCAGGGGGCAAGCATGTAGGCAGTTACTAATTAAGCCCTATGATTCAGAGGATTGGACAATGACGTGAGTGAAGCAGGGACTGGTCAAGCAGGAGATGAACAGAGAACAAGAAAACACCATCTTGAATGGCCTAACCATGCACTCCACTCATCTGTACTGTGCATGTCCCTTGCCATGTTGGTTCACCCCTCTTCTGAGATATCCCTGAAGTGAGATGTGTAGAGTACACTGCAACCCAGATACCACAAATGCAGTACACACCCAAGCGGCCAAAGAGTATCAAAAGTAAACCAGGCATTTATGTCGGTTTTCTACGCAAGTCCAGAGAGCAACGAGAGCATCTCACTGTCGACCCAGCAATCAGACTCATTGAAAGTGTGGCCATCGCTGTGCACATATTCCCTCTGGTCAGACTAGGGATGAAAAGTGAGATGTTTAACAAACACTAGGTCATACCACTCCTGCCCGTGGGCTTTGTCCTGGCCAGCAGCACCGTCCCACCTGTCCACCCTCAGTGCCCACAGCCAAGGCCAAATCCAGGAGAGGTGGCATAACAACAGACCACAGGGTTAATATTGGGTTGGCCTAAAGTACTTCAGGTTTTTACATAGCATCTTACAGAAAAACCCAAATGAACTCTTTGGCCAACCCAATACAATGGTGCTTGTCTCCAGTAGAGGCCCAGATTAGTCCTTAGGAGTCTTAAGTGGGGCCAGGCAGAAGACAAATGAAACCTGTACATCCTTTTTAAATCCTATTCCCCACGATGCAGCAAAACCAAAGCACCGAGGACTTACCTGCCAGTCCCATGGCCTTTCTGCAGCACGTTCCCCTCAGCATAGCCCCTGTGGCCAGGGTAAAAGTGATTGGTTGTCGTGACCTATAGCTGGCAGCGGTCCTATGGTGGTCAGCAGTTGAACTGAAATGGCGTGGGCTGGTTGCTTCTGGGTTAACACAGCGCAGGCACTGGGACAATTGTTCCTGGGTGTGTCCATGTGTTGGGAACCTCAACTATTGTCGAAGTAACCCCTTCGTCCTTCCCATTAGTCTGGCAGCAGTGGGGTGGCGAGGCAGGTGGAAACACCAGTATACGACCTTATCATCCCAGCCCATGAATGAACTTCACGGCTGGCAAAGTGAGATCTTTGCTAACCATCAGTGCCAATGGGCCCTGTGTGCCATGTGCGCACAGCTGTCTAGACCCTGAACAGTCATTCTCCCTGTGGCCTGATGACGCAGGTGCCTGCTGCAATGTCTTCCACCTGTTGTAAGGCACTGTAGGCCACATATCATTGCTGTTGCATCACACTGCATCCTTCAGAGCTGGGGCCAGGAGTCCAAGGGCGCTCTATTATTTTGTCATTGCCACAGGCCCCAAACAAACCCTTCAAGGTAACTGGCCACATCCAATTCTCAAACCTGTCCCTGAGTTAATATCCCTAAAACCTGTGTCAATGGCTTATTTTTTAAGGATGGTAGGTTGGGAGTATGCTTATTTTACCTAACCAGGTAACACCCAAGTGTTTGATAGATAATCCAGGTCCTGGCATTTTATCTGTATTCACCAGCCACCCCATGCAGTCAGATAAGCCATGAGCACAGGGATACTTTTTAACTGGAAAGAGACTGATGTTTATGGAGTATCATCAATATAATGGAAGAGGAAGACAGGTCTCATGGTGGTCAACTGCCACAGGCCCACATGCTGGTCACCTCAGGGTTAGCTGCACAGCTTTTCACTCCCTGTCCTTATTTCCTGATATCACAGCACTCATGGGCGTTTCCTTGGCCTCTTGGCTGGCTTACCAATTGTTGGGCTGCACCCAGAGGCCTGCAAGCCTTGTAGTTGCCCAGGCTCAAGACCGAAGATAGAGACCAGAGACAGCGCCAGAGACATCAGTGGTTTGATGTCTTATACATAGAAAACAAAGGATCCTGGAGCAACAGTCCGCCATATCTGGCAAATAACAAGCAGGACATGGCTGCAGTCTTCACTATTTAGGGAAGGAGGCTACCCTTTATAGGGGGGATTGACATCAAGTTGGCTCATCAGTTACCAGGGAGAGCAGCAGCTGGGGCAGGGGACAACACATAGGCAGTTGCTGATTAAGCTCTCTGATTCAGAGGACTGGATAGTCATGTGAGTGAAGCAGTCACGTGGTTGAGCAGAAGCTTCACAGAGAACAAGAGAACAGCCGTCTTGAATGGCTTGACCACACAAAACAGGAAATTGTTCCTTGAAATTTTCACAGACTAAAGACTTTCCTGCCACATACTTGGGATATAACCTCTAATAGTTCTTTTGCAATTCATTATAATAAATGCATATATGTATAAAGTAAACTACGATTTCTAAGAATTCTGCTCTTCTCTGAAACAAATATAGTATTTCCAAGATTTATATGACCATTGAGTAAAATGGGACTGATTAAGCTTTTTTCTTTTCTTTTTTTTTTTTTTTTAGGAAAAATCATGTTAGAATCTAAATTCCTCTTTGCACAGAATTATCAAATCAGCAGAGGAATAAAATGTACTAGCCATTTGTCCATGCAAGTTACATGACGTGGAAGCACATTTTATAACAAGAGTAATCAATACAGCACAAAACTTTCTCTGTCACAGTACTCCATCAGTCTTATCTCATGTTCTGCATTCAGCAGCAGCAGCTTGAGAATGGCCTGTAGTACCTTCTAGAGTCTGCTGCTCTCAGACCTCCCATCTCTCATCTCACTCACAAAGTCCAATGATAACTTTCCACGTAGGTCTAAAAACAAATGAAAAGAAGGCAGAAGTTTTCATTTAACAAACACATACAGAAATTTACGTGTCAGGTGTAAAACCTACCACGTGCTCAGTCGCTCAGATGTGTCCGACTGTGGTCTCATAGACTATATAGCCCCACAGGTTCCTCTGTCCATGAAATTTTCCAGGCAAGAATATTGGAATGGGTGGCCATTTCCTCCTCCAGGGGATCTTCCCAACTCAGAAATCAAACCCTTGTCTCTTGTGTCTCCCGCTTTGGCAAGGGGACACTTTACCACTCCGCCACCTCGGAAGCCCCCTTACTACCATAGTTCTTTACAGACATTAATACATTTAATCCTTAAAAAAACCTATGAGGTAGGTTCTATATGTTCACCTCCATTTTACAGATGAAGAAACTTGTCACAGAGCTAGTAAAGAGATGGAGTCCAGATTTAAACAAGATTGTGCAATCAAACATGGCACCTTAAGTAATAGTATTATAAAAGTGAATGCAGAATTGTCAAATAATACTAAGTACTCATGGGTATGTATTTATAAAAAGGGAGACAAAAAATTTAAATAAATGGGGATCTTTAATCATTGCTGTTCAGTTGCTCAGTCATGTCCACCTCTTTGTGAACCTCACACCAGGCTTCCCTGTCCTTCACCATTTCCTGGAGATTGCTCAAACTCATGTCCATTGAGTTGGTGATGTCATCCAACCATCTAATTCTCTATCATCCCCTTCTCCTCCTGCCTTCAATCTTTCTCAGCATCCAGGTCTTTTCCAGTGAGTCAGCTCTTCACATCAGGTGATCAAAGTATTGAAGCTTCAGCTTCAGCATCAGTTTTTCCAATGAATATTCAGGGTTGATTTCCTTTGGGATTGACTTGTTTGAACTCCTTGCTGTCCAAGGGACTCCCAAGAGTCTTCTCTAGCACCACAGCTGAAGGCATCAATTCTTTTGTGCTCAGCTTTCTTTATGGTCCAGCTCTCACATCCACACGTGACTACTGGAAAAACCATAGCTTTGACTAGACGGAACTTTGTTGGTCAAGTAAGGTCTCTGCTTTTTAATATGCTGTCTAGTTTTGTCATAGCTTTTCTTTTGAGGAGCAAGTATCTTTTAATTTCATGGCTGCAGTCACCATCCACAGTGATTTTAGAGCCCAAGAAAATAAAGTCTGTCACTGTTTCCATTGTTTCGGCATCTGTTTGCCATGAAGTGATGGGAGTAGATGCCATGATCTTAGTTTTCTAAATGTTGAGTTTTAAGTCAGCTTTTTCATTCTACTCTTTCACCTTCATCAAAAGGCTCTTTAATTCCTTTTCTTTTTTTGCCATTAGAGTGGTGTCATCTGCATATCTGAGTTTATTGATATTTCTCCTGGCAATCTTTATTCGAGCTTGTGCTTCATCCAGTCTGGTATTTTGTATGATGTACTCTGCATGTAAGTTAAATAAGCAGGGTGATAATATACCTGTATTTCATATAATATACTCTGCCTATAAGTTAAATAAGCAGGATGACAATTTTTTAATAGAGGAAGGTTATCTAGGATGTTCATGTAAACAACTTTTAGTCATGGGTTTCTAAAATTTCAGTTTATGAAGTTTTATGGTATATGTACAACAGATGGCAACCCACTCCAGTGTTCTTGCCTGGAGAATCCCATGGACGGAGGAGCCTGGTGGGCTACAGTCCATGGGGTCACAAAGAGTCGGACACAACTGAATGACTTCACTTTCACTTTCACTTAGTGTTAGTTTACTGATGTAAAGATAACCACGATTCAAATATGCATATATCTTTAAATTATCAATTATATTTATTTCTCTGATTATAAAAGTAATAAATGATCATATCTGGAAGATTCAGAAAATCATAAGACAAAATATAAAAATCACTCATAATCCCACCATCCAGAAATCATCACTGCTGATACATTCATACATATAGTCTTTAGTCTTCTTTCTATATGTATATTCAACCACCTGGGTAATGACTTACCATTTATTAAATATGACTCTTTGTGCCAAAGTGATGCATTATTCAAAGAAAAACTATTTATACTTTTTTTCAATGCCTCAATGTGTACTAAACGTTCTTTAAGGGCTGTAAAAATCATAAAACCAATACATTTAAATTTCAAAAGCACTTTTAGAGTAGAAATAAACTCCCAATAATACATATGCTAGAGCATATTTAAGAACTCAAGTATTCAGTCTAATTGAAATCACAATGGTGATATTTTTCAAAATATTACTTTATCATTACATTTTCTGCATTGCCAAGGAGGAAGTTTTAGCATCAGTAGTATGAAAGCAATGCTGGCTTCTTAAATTTGTTCACAAGATTAACTGTTATCACACCTCCATTGATTCATGATTATCTTCCTATTGAATGTATTCTAAAGCTCCTCTAAGATAGGAAAGCCCAAAACCACTAAAATGAAATACTGATTTATGATTATTCTAATACTATTCAGCATTTGTGAAGTAAACTGTATTCCCAAAGCATGTTTTAATTACTAATCCCAAAACACTTTGCTGAGCTAAGTATAGAAGAATTCTTTCATATAGGAGGAAAATGAACACTATAAATCAACATACTAGGTTGAAAATTTGCATGGCTATGCATTACGATTTCCAGCATCTCAAGTGGCTTAAGGAATGCCTCAATGGAGCATGGACTCCCACTGGTGGCCACAATGTCACAGCCTTGAAGTCAGCTTCCTCTTGACTGTACCAGTAATTCTGCCATATGGATTGTCTAATGGTAATAAGACCTGTAGAAAAACCACAGGGCAACTTCAGAGACACTGAAGAGAGATGAGGTGATTTTCCAGAAAATTAGAGTTTTTCAAAAAATTTTAATTATCAGGATATAAATGTTTCCTAGATGCATTACGTATCCCTGCTTTTTAAACAGAGTGTAGTGAACACAATTTGGCCTTTGCTTGATGACTCACTTTGAACATCAATCATTGTCCAATGCTATAATACTGTCATGCCCTCAGGAACATTTGAGGTCCTTAGGGCTCTTAGCCCGATGCTAACTGGCTCCAGACAGCTGTGCATTTGCAGTTCTTCTGTCCTGCACTCTGTCATTAGTCACTTCTCTGCTGTTTTCTTTGTGTCCTGACTCCCTGCTTCTCATACGTTGCCCTCACTTTGTAGGCACTTGCTGAGTAAGGGCCCAAGAGTGACCAGCCATCCTCAAGGTGCAAACACAGACAGAGGGACAGTTTGTTCACCCTCCGGGTGCCTTTACACAGAGCCTGACCCAAAGGATCTCAGGCCTTCCTGCCTGCAGGTCTCCAAGGGAAGTTTTGAGTTTGACTTCTTAGAGCAATAGACACAGTGGCCTCGATCTACCAGAACACCATCGAGTTGGATCACTGCAGGCCTGGGGTATCAGGAGCCTTGGGAGACCCTCCTCCTTAGGTCGGGTCTCCTGAGCTAAGCACTGCTCCCTCCACCCATGAGCCTGAACCTTTCTCTGTTTGGGGCCCATTGGTTTCATCTTTGCTGAATATGTCCCTTTTCTTTCCTTTAGAAAGTAAGCTGTCAGAAAAGTCTTTACATCCAAATTAACAGTGGCATTCTGGGAATCGACATCCCTTCCATCCTCTGAAGTAAACAGTGCTGCCTCTCTTTCCAGCTGAATGGACAGTGACTGTCCTCCTCTGCAACTCGGGGCCCTATTTCACCCATACCAGGCACCTCAGCATGACCTTACTTACCCAGCGCTTCTCCCCAGCCTCCCTCACAGCTCTCGCAGCGCAGAGCGTGAAGGAGCATAACGTACAGAACAGAAACAGGGTACCTGGCCAGACGGCTGTGACTGATAAGGCTCCTGGGGCAGCAGGCCCAGAAGGTAGGACCTTCTGGACACCCTTCACTGGCCTTTTTCCATCAGAGGAGATGATTCTCTGGCTGTGCAGCCCTGGTAATAGAGGATCCCTTCCTATCTCACTTCCCCAACACACAAGAAGCAGCCAACAGAATGGTGTTTTTTTTAAGCACACTGGAAGCTCATGGGAAGATGGATCAGAGAAGTCCTGCCAGTCTGAGAGTGATCCAAGTGGGGAGGGACAGTTCTGACCTCCCAGGACTGAGCAAGCCTATCTGTTGGGACTTCAGGCTGGCTAGTGAGACACACTAACTTGGCTGAACCTTCTGCCATGGCTAAAAGCAAGTCATGGTTAAGTGCTTTTTCTAAGGCCGGGTTTCCTTTCGAAAACTGAACTTCCTCGTCTTGCCTGCTGTAATTGCAATTAGAAACACAAATATCTTTCATTTTGTGTGTGTTTATTGCATGCTATTCAAACTGACTATCTAAAAGTTAGGGATGATAGAAGAAAACAAAAAGATAATCTTCCTTTCTTCTCATTGCCTTGTGATGGAAAAATAATGAAGCTGTGACCTTCTGTGGCACTTTTTGGAGAAGTGGATTTCAGAGCTGCTTCTTTGGGCACACTCTGATCTTTCTTTGTCTTTTACTCTCTGCAACTTTCAAGTCTCCTCTATAAGCATTCATCCACTTCTAGGGCATCCCAGCCTCAGATATTGAAAGGCCAGAGTCTAAGTGGGCTCTAAACAGTTGCAACTATAAATATCCCAACAGCAACAGCGATTAAAAGTTGTGGCAGTTGTACCACCCCAAGTTTACAAAGAGGGTTAAAAAGTGGGCAAGGCAGGGGAAATGTGCTTTAAATATTTTAAAAGCTCTCTTACCTCTTCCTTGTTGATCAGTCCCATTTTGGACATGTCTATGTTAAAGTAGTGAATGTTCGGCAGACTGATTTCCATATCTTCTATCTGGAATCCACAATAATATGTATCACGTTGGAAAACTGGGAATTTGTCTCTATCACTACTCACCCCCCCGCCTCCAACTAGCTCATTACTCAGATTCCACCTCTGTCTCCGGCACACCCCCTGGTGTTCCTCTACTGCTCCACGCTGTTCTCTGTCACTAGTACTATTATTAAATGATGGACTCATTCCTCCCTCTGTGTATGAAATCCATTTCTCAGAAAAGTAAAATCTCCTGGGGTCAGACACCTGAGAGATATTTAGCATCCAGCTGGCCTCCAGATGATGGCCGGTCAACTTCCTCAGTTCCCGCTCAGTCCATACCCTCCTCTCCAGGCCTGTCCTCAACATTTGCAGGCCCCGGAGTGAGAGCATCTGGAGGTCCCCACACCAGATGTTTTGCACTTCCTAGGTGGCGCTAGTCGGAGAAGGCAATGGCACCCCGCTCCAGTACTCTTGCCTGGAAAATCCCATGGAGGGAGAAGCCTGGTGGGCTGCAGTCCATGGGGTCGCAGAGAGTTGGACACGACTCGGTGACTTCACTTTCCCTTTTCACTTTCATGCATTGAAGAAGGAAATGGCAACCCACTCCAGTGTTCTTGTCTGGAGAATCCCAGGGACAGGGGGAGCCTAGTGGGCTGTCGTCTATGGGGTTGCAGAGTCGGACACGACTGAAGTGACTTAGCAGCAACAGCAGGTGGCGCCAGTGGTAAAGAACCCACCTGCCAATGCGGGAGATGCAGGAGACTTGGGTTCAATCCCTGGGTCAGGAAGATCCCTTGGCGGAGGAAATGACAACACACTCCAGTATTCTGGCCTGGAGAATCCCATGGACAGAGGAGCCTGGTGGGCTATGGTCCGTAAGGTTGTAAAGAGTTGGACACAACTGAAGTGACTTAGCACACGCTCATACCACGTGTTTAAAGATTTAAAGTTATGAATCAAGCTAAAATACAGAGATAGAGATATGTTCTATCTCTGTAACTTAACAGATAGTCCTTCACAACTATCTGGAAGGCCAGGACCAAATTTTAAATCCTCTGACTCCTTGCAGCATCAGGCCAGGACCTGGTAGCATGGGAAGAGCCAGCCCCCAACCCCTGGCCCAGCCTATCCTCTCTCTTGGACTCATGTGGGTGGATATTCCAGCTTGCATGTCAATTTGCCTGACGGCAAACATCCCAGAGAATGATCTAGAAGGGGAAGCATGGGCTCCTGAAATGTTCACTGCCTTGAAGTGCCTCTTCCAGTAGAGAGAAGCATAGCTAGAAGATGGCCTGAAGGGGGCCTCTGGACCATGGTGGGCATCCCTTTTGCCCAGATCTAAGGATAGCACAGTCCTCTTCATCCCATCATGGCCATGGTTCATGCCCTGCTTCCTGCAACAACCTCCCAATAGGTCTCCTTGTCTATGGCCCATCATCCTTTTAATCTATCACACATCTTTCAGAGCAGTCTTTCTAGATTGCAAAGGTAGTAGCGTGGCACCTTGCTTAGACCCCTCGGTGGCTCCTGAGATTTTTTTCAGGATAAAACATAGACTCCACAAAGACCACAAAGCCCTCCAGACCTGCTCCCACCTCATCTCTAGGCACATGGAAGGGCTTTTCCTCCTGTAACTTCACATGTGGCAGACCTTCAGCAGTAAATGCCTGTTCCATGCTGCCTTCTGTTGTCCACACCTACCCCTCCCTCACACTTGACTATGAACCCAGAGAACCCCCACTTGTCCCTTAAGGCTCAACTCAAGTACCTCTCCTTCCAGAGAGCCTGACAAGCACTTCCCATATACTTGAGTTAGGTGCCGTCTTCTGAATTTCCATAATATTCTGTTGTTTATTGAATTATTAACTTATTTTCTTCTTTCACTGAATGATGAACTCATTGAGGGTAGAGTTTATGGGACTCTATGTTTAATTTTGGAGAAGGTAATGGCACGCCACTCCAGTACTCTTGCCTGGAAAATCCCATGGACAGGGGAACCTGGAGGGCTGCAGTCCATGGGGTCACTAAGAGTCAGACACGACTAAGCAACTTCACTTTCACTTCTCACTTTCATGCATTGGAAAAGGAAATGGCAACCCACTCCAGTGTTCTTGCCTGGAGAATCCCAGGGACGGGGGAGCCTAATGGTCTGCCGTCTATGGGGTCGCACAGAGTTGGACATTACTGAAGAGACTTAGCAGCAGCAGCAGCATGTCTAATTTAGCCCTGATTTTCTCATGTGCTGATAGAGACATAGTAACATTCAATAATATCAAATGGATGGAAGGATGCAATCTCTCTGCTTCTATCCTTCATTCTCTGGCTCTCCTGAAACATAGACCCTTGGGATAATTACCCCTCCTTCAGGCCATTCGAGTGTCCTAAATATAATACTCAAATTGTAGCAGATTGAAGAGACTTAGAATCTTCAAGAAAACTAAAGAACTACAGCAGTGGCCTATGTTTTCAGGTTGCACAGATTTTTCCACTTTTTTTCTCTTTTCTCACTTGCTATAACAAGCTTTTGAGCAACAACAGATGTCATTTTTCATGTGTCTTCCACTTTCTTATTTTAACTCTCAGCTCTTTCTCAGAGCTAACAGGAGACACAGAAGGTTCTCTCAGTCTTCAGAATGGCAAGTGACAAAACATACCTCAGGAAGCTGGCTCAGGGAGACCACCTGGGTGTCATAGAGGGTCTTCTGGACTGAGGGCGAGTACTCGCCTACGTCATAGGGTCCAGCAAATTTCTCCAGGACAATGCTCCTGACAGCCTCCCTAGAACACAGAAAGGAAAACTGAGGGCTCCCACAGGGTGGTCTTTGGGAATTCACTGTGGAACTAAGATGTGGAGACCTCTCTGCAACCCCCTCAAAACAATTTTATTGCTTGCTTTAGAGAGGATTATAGGGGCTTCCCAGGTGGCGCTAGTGGTAAAGAATGCGCCAGCCAATGCAAGAGACCTAAGAGATGCAGGTTCAATCCCTGGGTTGGGNTGAAATGTTCACTGCCTTGAAGTGCCTCTTCCAGTAGAGAGAAGCATAGCTAGAAGATGGCCTGAAGGGGGCCTCTGGACCATGGTGGGCATCCCTCTTGCCCAGATCTAAGGATAGCACAGTCCTCTTCATCCCATCATGGCCATGGTTCATGCCCTGCTTCCTGCAACAACCTCCCAATAGGTCTCCTTGTCTATGGCCCATCATCCTTTTAATCTATCACACATCTTTCAGAGCAGTCTTTCTAGATTGCAAAGGTAGTAGCGTGGCACCTTGCTTAGACCCCTCGGTGGCTCCTGAGATTTTTTTCAGGATAAAACATAGACTCCACAAAGACCACAAAGCCCTCCAGACCTGCTCCCACCTCATCTCTAGGCACATGGAAGGGCTTTTCCTCCTGTAACTTCACATGTGGCAGACCTTCAGCAGTAAATGCCTGTTCCATGCTGCCTTCTGTTGTCCACACCTACCCCTCCCTCACACTTGACTATGAACCCAGAGAACCCCCACTTGTCCCTTAAGGCTCAACTCAAGTACCTCTCCTTCCAGAGAGCCTGACAAGCACTTCCCATATACTTGAGTTAGGTGCCGTCTTCTGAATTTCCATAATATTCTGTTGTTTATTGAATTATTAACTTATTTTCTTCTTTCACTGAATGATGAACTCATTGAGGGTAGAGTTTATGGGACTCTATGTTTAATTTTGGAGAAGGTAATGGCACGCCACTCCAGTACTCTTGCCTGGAAAATCCCATGGACAGGGGAACCTGGAGGGCTGCAGTCCATGGGGTCACTAAGAGTCAGACACGACTAAGCAACTTCACTTTCACTTCTCACTTTCATGCATTGGAAAAGGAAATGGCAACCCACTCCAGTGTTCTTGCCTGGAGAATCCCAGGGACGGGGGAGCCTAATGGTCTGCCGTCTATGGGGTCGCACAGAGTTGGACATTACTGAAGAGACTTAGCAGCAGCAGCAGCATGTCTAATTTAGCCCTGATTTTCTCATGTGCTGATAGAGACATAGTAACATTCAATAATATCAAATGGATGGAAGGATGCAATCTCTCTGCTTCTATCCTTCATTCTCTGGCTCTCCTGAAACATAGACCCTTGGGATAATTACCCCTCCTTCAGGCCATTCGAGTGTCCTAAATATAATACTCAAATTGTAGCAGATTGAAGAGACTTAGAATCTTCAAGAAAACTAAAGAACTACAGCAGTGGCCTATGTTTTCAGGTTGCACAGATTTTTCCACTTTTTTTCTCTTTTCTCACTTGCTATAACAAGCTTTTGAGCAACAACAGATGTCATTTTTCATGTGTCTTCCACTTTCTTATTTTAACTCTCAGCTCTTTCTCAGAGCTAACAGGAGACACAGAAGGTTCTCTCAGTCTTCAGAATGGCAAGTGACAAAACATACCTCAGGAAGCTGGCTCAGGGAGACCACCTGGGTGTCATAGAGGGTCTTCTGGACTGAGGGCGAGTACTCGCCTACGTCATAGGGTCCAGCAAATTTCTCCAGGACAATGCTCCTGACAGCCTCCCTAGAACACAGAAAGGAAAACTGAGGGCTCCCACAGGGTGGTCTTTGGGAATTCACTGTGGAACTAAGATGTGGAGACCTCTCTGCAACCCCCTCAAAACAATTTTATTGCTTGCTTTAGAGAGGATTATAGGGGCTTCCCAGGTGGCGCTAGTGGTAAAGAATGCGCCAGCCAATGCAAGAGACCTAAGAGATGCAGGTTCAATCCCTGGGTTGGGAACCCACTCCAGTAGTCTCACTTAGAGCATCCCATGGAGAGAGGAGCCGGGTGGACAAAAGTCCACAGGCGCAAAAAGTCAGACACGACAGAGTAACTTAGCACAGTACAGGAATATATTATAATGCCAAAAAAAAAAACCACCCCTAACTTCTCATTTCCTCACACACACACACACATACTCCAGTCAACAGACATATTGAGCATAACTAGGCTATCTTCATAATCTGGCACCAGGACTCAATGGCCATTCCAGGGTAAATTTCCCTCCATGCTTGAAAAATTTATGAAGAAGACTTCCTCATATTCTAAACTTTGTTCTGCTTGGCTTGGCTGGTTGCTTGAATTGCTGCATTTTTCAGGGGTTTTACCATGCCAGGCGGTAGGCTAAGTGTTTTATGTGATTACTTCATTAAATTTTCTCAATGTACCTGAGGCAGCTCCTATTATTATTATCCCCAATTCGGAAGGAATCTGAGCTTAAAAATTAAATGACCCACTCCCAGTCCTTCTCCTCAGTGGGAGGCCCAACTGGTACCCTGATTATCTCAGTTTCATACTCATTTCAACATAAATACATCAGACTGCTGCCCATGGGTGACACTTGAAAAAACAAGGGGAAACAGAGATGGAGGTGTGGTTCTCTTCAAGCGTTCCCAGCCTAGCCTACACTAAGAGGAGCAGAGGCACTCTGCCCATGGGAGGAAGCTACGGGAGGCAGGTTCCAGCTTATCACGGGGTAGAAGTTTCTGACAATTAGAACTCCGACAAAGGAATGACATACCTGGTCAAAAGCAAACTGGGAATTCAGAGGCCTAACCACTGCTTGTCAAGGATGTTAAAATAAAAGTCATACCTTTACAATGTTAAAGAACTTACCATTTAGAAAATGCTTCTGTAACTGTCATCTTGTTTTGAGTTTGGCCTGCAGTGGCCAATTTGACTGGGACCAAGGGGTTTCCCAGGACATGGGACCTTCAGTGTTAAAATCAGGAAAGCCCTTGACAGACTGGGACGAGTTTGGTCAGCCTGGTTTAGCTCTCCCTGCATCTGCTATGAAGTGACAAGGCCACAGTCCTCATTTGATCCAGTGATTCTGGAAGTGTGGCCTCTGGTCCAGCAGCATGGGCAACACCTGGGAGTTTGTTAGAAAATGCAAGTCCTCAGGCCCCATTCCAGGCCACAGAATCAGAACCTCTGGGGATGGGCTCAGTGAGCCACAGTTTAACAAACCCTCCAAGTGGTTCTGATACCCAATCATGTTTGTGTACTACTGATTTAGTCAGTTAGGAAAGAGAGCATCAGAGAAATCAGGCAGTCCACTTAAGGCTGTTATAACTAAGAGCATCTAAGATTCAACTGCAGGTTTACTAACTCAGAGTAAGACCTGTGTTCTTTCTGTTATCCATCAGGAGGGATTTCTTACAGTGGGGAGGCTGAACTAAATGGCCTCCAAGTTTCTCTTCCAGACTGAAGACTCCTAGGCCCCTGGAAAAGAGGGCGGACACTGCCGGACCCTAGCACTGCTTCATACCAGGTGGCCTCGAAGTCCACGTCTCTGCCCTGGAGGTAGCGCCACTTGCAGTACACTTGGGTGGCAAAGCACCGGTCCTTCACCTCAGGGAGGGTGGTGAACTGGTCCTTGAGGAATCCTTCAAATCCAGACTGCGTTGTTTTCAAGACCTTGAGGTCTTTGATTCCGGAATGAATGACTGGAGGTCCTGTTTTAAGTCAAAAGGTAAGAAGGGATGAAGTCATAAAGGAAACAGAGCCTTCTTGCTGCCCAGCCCTGAGGACTCTGGGGTCAGTAAAACATGGCACACCGTGTCTGTACAGAGAGCAACAGCACTGCCCGAGTGCTCTGTCTCTTGGTCCCTCCACGGTCCATGTGATGAAGATGGTGCGCCTTTCCCCCATCTGAATCCCACAACTCCCTGCCTTCTCACGCCCTAACAGAACTGAAGGGCAGAGACTGAACCTCCATGCTGTGTTGAAGCCCACAGGAACCGTTTTCCCAGCTACTTGCAAGTGTGTCTTCTGGGCCAAATTACCTTCCACATTTTGAGCTCCATCTCCCTCGGCAGTCAGCCATGCTGGAAAGAGTTCATAAACTCCTCAAAAGCACCTCCCTCAAAAGCACTGTGATGCCTTCAATTGGGGGTGGTTCTCATAGGGGTTCTCTGTACTGCCAAATGGCTCCAGACCCCTCAGACCCCACCAGACCCCTCAGTTCCCTGTGTTTAGGAACTCAGCAAAACCAGACAATTTTATGAATGGGTAGCAGCAAGGACTCGAATGAGCCTAAACGGAGACTGGGAAGATGAGACCAGTGATCCATAGGTTATAGATTGCATACGTGGACACCCATAAAGGTTTTTAGCTTTTGGCTGACCTGAGAGGGGGCAAAGTTGGTTTGTGGGGACCTGGGGGAGAGAGGACAGAGTTGAAAATATTGGAGGAGATGATATATCTCCCTGGCAGTCCCTGACATCACTTCACCTTATGAGGTGCATCGGAAAGGTGGTGGGGAGAGAGGCAAAAATCTGAAAACCTTGTTTGCTTGTGCCAGGTAGTCCTAGCTCAGGGCCCAGGTGACAGGCAGGGTACTGAGTTAGTGAGGGGCAGAGTCTTTCTTTTTCCTTGTGGAATGCACTGCAGCTCCAGCAATTTGGTATAGCCTGAAGAGGACATGGCACCAGCTAATACACTGGGAAGGCCAGGACACAGAGTCTGTGGAGAGCAGCTTTCTTCCCAAGGAGCAGTGGTACTGGAACAGTAGATGCTGGACAGAGCTGTGAGGCAGCAGCTGTCCTCAGTGGGTGCAGACTTCCACCTGAGCCCCTGTGAGACAGCCCTCCCGGCTGGGAGAAGGTGGGAGAGTTGGGCTGGAGAGGTACAACTGTTTGATAATAAGAGAACTACAAGACCAGGGAAATTCAAGAATTAACATCCTCATGGCCTTATTTTGTATGTGCAGGCTGGTGAGGCCGGTATACTCAGGGAGCAGTTGGGTGCAAACCGCCAATAGCATAGTCAAAGCAGGATGACTAAGGTCAACATATTTTAGATCTTGAAATTTGTCCCGAGTAATATCTATCCCTTTTGACCTACAATCTTAAGTCAAAAGCTGGGGGTATATCATCACGCATCGCTATGTTGCACATGGCCCTGGTTGAAGAACAAGAACGTAATCCATGATTGTCAATTAAAACCCTAGACAGCTCTTAATAATCCAGTGGCTTACATCATCCTATGTGATTTCAATTGCTGTGGTTAACTTGGGAACTGTGGAGTTTCACAAGTAGGTAAACAATGACTGTATTTTTGATATTTTCCCAACCACGTGTGTGTACCTACCAGAGAGAGCAGGGGCCACGGTTAGTGGTAGATCTGCTGATTAAATATGTGCTGCTTAAATAAGCATTCTGGCCAGAGTATTCTAGAATAATGTGGTAAGATAGAAAACGGTATTTGTTTAACATTCTGAAGTTCTCATTGGAAGCTTTATTTGAAGAAGGATCAAGAGAATACCTGGACTTAATACCTTAAGTTGGTTGGCTTTATCAGTGTATAAAGACACAATTCTGCAAAATCAGCATTTCAAAATGCAGTGTAGAGCTCATCCAAGTGAGTCTAGTCTCAGACCCAAGAGAACTGCAGAAGCAATCAATAATTATCCGTTAAATGAATGAATGAATGAATGCATTGCCATCGATTCACCTTAACAACTTAGCCTCATAACTAGTGTCTTTTTCTTCTAGACAGTTCTCCTCTATCAGTCTCTAGCAGTTCCCTTCCTGATCTGGCCCCTCCTCTCAGCTCTCAGACAGCATGGCAGGGGTAGAAGGGGAAGGCATCAGCACTGACTGAGAAGGTCCTGACTGCCAACACGCATCCTAGGCACATGGCTAGACACTAGGAGAGGTGGGATTTGAACTCACCACCCCATTATGAGATTTCATGCTTTTCTTCCCCCCTTTTGCCTCATTTCCCATCCTCAGAATGTTTCCTCCTTCTTTCAATTCTCTCTTTCCATTTCTGTAATAAAAGAAGACTTTCTAAGAGACAAGAAAGTTGCCACCACCATTCCACAATGTGCTTTGAGGGCTTCAGACAGAGCTCCTAGTTGAAAAATACCATCCCCATTGGTTTGCAATGAAGCATGACTTTTAGAAATTGATCCCTATGTGTTTTGAAAATATTTTATCATTCAAAAATTTCCTATTGAAATACCAAGACCCCTTAAAGGAGTGACTCCTTAATATTTCATAAACGGGTATCATAATTTACTTCTAATAGCAATCTCCCCTAGGGAAAAAAAATCCTCTAGAAATGAGACTTCAATTTGCAACCAGTCAGAAGTGGGGTTAGAACAAGTGGTGGGAACCCTTGAAGGTGGGTGAAGAGAAGGCAAGAGAAACCAAAGGCAAACTCTATCCATTTCCACTTTTCCTATATAGATGGCCTTGGACACCAGCATCTCTGTGAGCCAACCAGACGTGGACCCCTCAGCTGTCTCAATCGTAAAAGGATTTCCAGTCTGTGTTCCATACAGCTGAGTCCACAGTCTTGGGACTCTGATCCTTTGAATTCAATTCCAGTGCTCTTCATGCTTCTCCTCCCCTGTTTATGAGCAGTATTTCCCTGATAGAATTACTTAACCTCTCCCTATCTTGATTTTCTCATTTGCAGAAGGTGATAATCATAACTATTTCCTAGAGGTGGTAGATGTCTAACATAGCACACATAAAGAACTCGGTAAAATGGCTGCCCCACTGGAAATGCTCTACAGAAGTTACTAAGGTGATTTTGCTCTAACTGACTTCAACCCCCTGTAAATAGTGCTCATGTTTCACAAAGGATCACTGGGTTCTGGAAACTCCTTCTGACATGCCATTCCTATCCGCCTCTGGCCCTGGGGTGATGTTTATTCATCTTTGGGGAGTGTCAGTTTGCTAGGCAACTTTGAAATGATCTACTTTCTTGTTAGAATCTGAAAATGGAGAAAGCAGTTGTATTTTCTAATATATTTTGGCTTCAGTTTCATGCAGTATAAAACATCTTACATTCTCCAAGACGGTTCAGTACTGCCATGGTTTAGGCAGAACACAAACTATCCACGCTGGTATGCTCATCATTCTATGAACAACAACAACAAAACTTATTCTCTTTGAATGTGAAAAATAAATTCTCTTGGCACACATCAGACACCTTCGATGAAATCTGGGAGCTTATTTTATCTTTTTTGCTGGCGGTGCCCCAGCTTACTGAACACTAGTAGGAACCTGAGCCTTTCAAATTCATGGGCCCATCAACTAAAAATATGATACTTCACACACTCTAAAAAAGATTCCAATTTAGAAGACAAGAAATAATTCAACCCCAAAGACTGTCCTTTTCTAGGTTACTTCCCATGAAACCACTTAATCAGCTCTTTTTTGCCTTTCTGCCATGTTTACGGAGTAACACAGAAGGAAGATTTCCACATTTTCCTTTGCTAGAACATAATCTTTTCCAGCTTTTAGTGTCCTCCTACACACTTAACAGATTGTGGTTTATCTCTCAGAGAAGCATACATCCTACCCCTTCAGGTCTCTAAGGGAAAGAAACTCACTGCAAATTAATAGAAAATAAGCCCGATTCTTTACCTACGCATCAGGTGTCACAAAGCACAAAGCTTTACTGAGCCAAGAAAAAAAAAAAAAAATCCTGTCATGGAAAGGATAATTGCTTCCACATTTAACACCTCCAAAAAGGACACAAATAGCTAAAAGGGGGCTATTTTAAAACTATGTTAAATAACTCTAGTAGAAAACCTCAAACCTATAAAGTGCTAGAACAAGTGAAGATCAATTAAATATCATTTGCCTCTGAGAGTCCATTTAGCCCATGGAAGGAAGGTGAGAGCTCTCTGTATGCAATTCTGGATGAGGAGAGAGGATGTCACCCCATGGAAGGAAGTTAACTGGGCTTTTGTACAGCAAAGTGATCCTCAAGACAATTTTTAAAAGATATTGTGCTCGCCAAGAAATTTTCATTTGAAATAACTGATGAGTGCCTTAGTCTTGACATCAGAATGGCACAAGCAAACTTCTTGGCAGTGGCCCTCTCTGTCTTGAGTCTCCTATTTTCCTCTCTCTTCTCTTCCATCTGTCCTGCTTGACACCTCTTAAATCTCTTCTTCCAGACTTCAATTTCATCTCCCCACTTCCTTAAAACCATCTTCCTACCCATGCTAGTCCCCATGTCAATAGATTTTTGTCACCACTAGAAGATAGTATCTCTTATTTGAAATATCTTCTTTATTTTTCATTCCTTGATTTGGTTATGCTTTAGTTGCATTTTTATAATTAGTGTCAGATTGGGAGAAATCTGACACTTAAAGAATTATGTATTATAATTCAAATAGTGTGTATGCTTGTGTGTGTATGTGTGTGTGTTGGCAGGGTGTTCTGCTTATTTCAACTTGTTTTAAATTAGTGACTTAACCATCCTAGTGACTTCAAGGCTTGTCTAAGCTTGCAGTTCACAGAGACTTGTGAGAGAAAGAGTTCAGAAGATTGAGGTTCCAAATAATGCCTACACCACAGCCTGCACCACACATGTAGAGCCTCGCTCTCCTCTCAGAACTGAGGAAGTCACAAACATAGCACCCACCCTCATCCCTTTGGTGAAAAAAATTTATCTCTCTTTCAGATTCCCCCTTGGAACCAGCAGACTCTGAAACAGCTGGAAGTACACTTTATGATGTAACTCTGAAAGACACAGTAGGAAAAGATAGAGTAGCGGGTGTTTTACAGCAATTCTTAGGGCCTAAAATGGGTTCCTCGGATTCAGTGGGCTTTCTCTAAATGTTTGTTCAATCAGTAAAAATGAATCCAGTCCACTAGGAGAAACCCAGTTACATATCCTGCTGGGGAAAGTTGTAGGTTGAATGTGTGATTAAGTATATGTGTTCGAGAGGGCAGAATTCTCAGGACTCTAGCTAGCCCCCCACTGAAAGTCTTATTTAGAGGTTTGTAACAGTAGCCTTTGGGTTTCCCTGCTGGTGCAGTGACAAAGAATCTGCCTGTCATTGACATTGCCTGTTATTCTGCATTGCAGAAAACGTGAGTTCAATCCCTGGGTTGGGAAGATCCCTGGAGAAGGGAATGGCAACCCATTCCAGTATTCTTGCCTGGAAAATCCCATGGACAGAGAAGCCTGGCAGAAGATAGTCTATATGGTCACAAAAGATTCAGACATGACTTAGCAACTACATGACAAAAAAAAGTAGCCTTCAGCATGTGAACTGGAGTGTGTCAGGTAATAATTATTTTCTTCAGTTAAGCCTATGTAAGGGCATTTCTTGTAACGATTGTACCCTGAATCACCTCATAATATCTGTGGTTTTAGCTCTTGGAAAATAAGCAAATTAAGAATTCAACTTTGTTACCAAAAATCCAAAGATGGACAGAGTACGAATATCATCTTCAAATAGACAACACAGGAAGATATGCACACTCAGGGATGTGTGCACACACATTCTGCACACACCCAGGCAGCAGATGCCGCCTCCCTTCAGATCTCTGCCAGCCCCACATGCTATGGGTGGGGGGCAGGGTTTACTGGGCTCTAGACAGTCAAGCTGGAGCTCTGGGAACATCGCCACAGTGATCGCAACACCCTGAAGTTTTCTGCAGAAAGAAAAAGCTTTGGGCCTGATTTTGTCGATAAGTTTTCCCACCCTGCAGCAGCCAGGTGACTAGCATGCAAGCTGATGGTAGCTCCTGGTAATTCCTGGAAAGAACAGGGTGTGAAGCCTGTCTTCTTTCTTTGATCAGAGAGCCCTATACTTGGCCACTCCGCTTCCACCTCCAGGGCTCTGCTAAATATTCTTGCAGAGGGAGGTCACCAACGTCTAACTGCCAAACTGCACAATCTCTTCAGTCTCCTTTCAAGCCAAGCTTTTTCACCTTCCTGCAGCAGAGACCGTGGGCAGCTTCTCTTCTTCCTGGGTCCTTGGCTAGACTGCATTTCCCAGCCTTCGGGTGGGGTTGTGTAGTTGGGTTCTCTTCGTTTGATGTGCTCTGTGTTACTTTCAGGCCTGGTGCTATGCTTGAGTGGCTTTGCCCCTCCGTTTTATTCTCCAAGCTCTTTTCTTCCCTTGTCTGGAACGGGATCCACTCTCAAGGTGACCCAGAAAGGAAAGGACTAAAATGTCTAAGTGCCTCAACCTGGGTTCCTGAATAAATTCCTGGAGCAGAGTACCCTCCCAACACACATACATACACAGTGAACTTGACTTTTACACATAGCAGTAAACTTTGTGTAGGAAGCCACTGCATATGAGCTTACTTGTTATGCATTCTGCTACCCCAATAACTACCCCTCATTTCCTGAAATGTGCTTTGCCTTTTGCTTCCATAATACCATTGTCTCCAAGTTTCCTCCTGTCTATCTGACCATTCTTCTCTCTCAGTCTTTAAACTTTTAACTCTTAAACTGGGGAATTTTCCTCATGGCCCTTTCATCTTTCCTCTTCTCGCTTTATATGTTTTTCTGGATTAGTCCTTTTTCCCGTGGCTTCACCAACTGTCAGTCTCCAAATCTTTTCCTTATTTCCAAACTCACCAGCTTCCTCTGGAAACTTCTCATTACATGCATTATTCTTAGTCAACACCCCCAGCCTCCTGACGTTAGGGTAACTTTAACCCCTCCTTTTCTCTAACTTTGCATCCCTATGCAACTACACAGACCTATTAAGCACTCAAAAATGCCTCACATAATGTCTCTCCCCAGCTTCTGCAGTCCCTCCATCTCTGCCTCTACTGCCTGAGGTCAGCCTACATCATTACTTCATCTCTGAAACAAGTCTCCAAATGCTTCCTTATGGCCTATTTCTCTAGCCAGCTCACCATAATCTTGGTCAGAATTACCCAAATGTACACATATGTACACAAAGACCTTCCCTGGATTTCTACAATCATTCAAAATAATAATAATAACATCTTTCTTTCAAGGACTGCTTCTTATATGTTAGCGACTATACTAAATGCTTTCAATTAACATTTATTTCCTTTAATTATCTGGATAATTGCTGAGGGAGACATTGTTACCCTCATCTTACAAATTAAAAAACACTGAAGTAGTGTATTTAATGTGCTAACAGTCACAAAGTTATTAAGTGGTGGTGGTTGAGTCACTAAGTCATGTCTGACTTTTGTGACTGCCTGCTAGGTTCCTTTGTCCATGGGATTTCCCAAGCAAGAATCCTGGAGTGGGTTGCCATTCCCTTCTCCAGAGGATCTTCACAACCCAGGGACTGAAACCAGGTCTCCTGCATTGCAGTCAGGTTTATCATCTGAACCACCAGGGAAGCCCATTAAGTAGTGGAACTCAAGTTGAAAAATACTTCAGTTTTAATAGAATAAAAGTAGGAATCCTAGTAGGGAGATTAAAAGACAAAAGTAATAAATTCATTCATATCCACAATAAGAAGTTAAGGGACACACAAAATATTTAGATTAGAAAATAATATCAAAAACAGTAATCATGAGGGGAGGAGAATACAAATGCAAAGTATCTATCTATCTATATAGATAGATATTTTGCTGTGCAAAAACCTCATGGTAACCACAAAACAAAAATCTATAATAGATATTCACACAGAAAAAGAAAAAGAAATCCAAACATAATACTAAAGCCAGTCATCAAATCACAAAAGAAGAGAACAAAAGAAGGGAAAAAACACCTACAAAAACGAATCCAAAACAATTGATAAAATGACAATAGGAACAAGCTACTGCTGCTATTGTTTAGTCGCTAAGTCATGTCTGACTCTTTGCGACCCCATGGACTGTAGCCCACCAGGCTCCTCTGTCTATGGGACATTCCAGGCAAGAATACTGGAGTAGGTTGTCATTTCCTTCCCCAGGGATCTTCCTGACCCAGAGGTCAAACTCGCATCTCCTGCTTGGCAGGTAAATTCTTTACCACTGAGCCACCTGGGAAACCAACGGCAACATATACCAATAATTACCTTAAACATAAATGGACTAAATGATCCAAGCAAAAGATATAGACTGGCTGAATGGGTAAAGAAACAGCTTCCATATGTACTGCCTACAAAAGACGCACTTCAGATCTAGAGATATACATAGACTGAAAGCGAGGGGATTAGAAAAGGTATTTCATGAAAATGGAAATCAAAAAAAAGCTAGAGGGAATTCCTTGGTGGTCCAGTGGTTAAGAATCCTCCTGCCAGCATAGGGGATATGGGGTTCGATCCTTGGTCTGGAAAGATGCCACATGCCTTAGTGAGAAAACTAAGCCCATGCACAACTACCAAGCCAGTGCTCTCTAGCCAGTGTGCCACAGCTACTGAAGCACATGTACCCAGAGCCTGTGCTCTTAAACAAGAGGAACTATCACAATGAGAACTCACTCATTGCACACACTAAATGAACTCATACACTAGAAGAGTGGCCCCCACTCACCACAACTAGAGAAAGCTTGTGCATAGCGATGAAGACCCAGCACAGCCAATAAATAAATAAAATTTTTAAAAGAGAAAGNCAATGAGAACTCACTCACTGCACACACTAAATGAACTCATACACTAGAAGAGTGGCCCCCACTCACCACAACTAGAGAAAGCTTGTGCATAGCGATGAAGACCCAGCACAGCCAATAAATAAATAAAATTTTTAAAAGAGAAAGCTGGAGTAGCCATACTTATATCAGACAAAATAGGCTTTAAAATAAAGACTGTGAGAAGAGACAAGAATTTACAGTGGAGATAAGATAGTCTCTTCAATAAGTGGTGCTGGGAAAACAGGACAGCTATATGTAAAAGATTGAAGATAGAACATTCTCTAATACCATATACAAAAAAATAATCTCAAAGTGGATTAAAGATCTAAATGTAAGACCAAATACTATAAAACTCCTAGAGGAAAACATTGGCAGAACACTGTTTCAAATAAACTGCAGGAAATTTTTTTTTTTTTGATTCATCTCCTGCTGCTGCTGCTGCTAAGTCACTTCAGTCGTGTCCGACTCTATGCGAACCCATAGACGGCAGCCCACCAGGGTCCCCCGTCCCTGGGATTCTCCAGGCAAGAACACTGGAGTGGGTTGCAATTTCCTTCTCCAATGCATGAAAGTGAAATGTGAAAGTGAAGTCGCTCAGTTGTATCCGACTCTTAGTGACCCCATGGACTGCAGCCCACCAGGCTCCTCCATCTATGGGATTTTCCCCTAGAGTAATACAAACAGAAAAATAAACAAATAGAGTCAAAGTAAACTTAAAAACTTTTGCATAGCAAATAAACCCATAAACAAAATGAATAGACAACCTATGGACTGGGAGATGCCAAGGGATTAATTTCCAAAATATGAAAATAACTCATACATCTTAATATAAAAGAGCAAACAATGCAATCAGAAAATGGTCAGAAGACCTAAAGAGAAATTTCTCAGGAAAAAAAAATACAGACAGCAAATAGGCACATGAAATAATGCGCAATATTGCTAATTTGGGGGTTTCCTGGTGGCTCAGATGTAAAGAATCTGCCTGCAAAGCAGGAGACCCGGTTTCAATCCCTGGGTTGCAAAGATGTCCTGGAGAAGGGAATGGCAACCCATTCCAGTATTTTTGCTTGGAGAATTCCATGGACAGAGGAGCTTGGCAGGCTGTAATTCATGAGTTTGCACAGAGTTGGACATGACTGTGCATACACATATACATACATTGCTAATTTTAGAAAAATACAAAACAACAATGAAGTATCACTCTCACAGATCAGAATGGCCATTACTTGAAAAGTCTACTGATAATAAATGCCAGAGAGACTGTGGAGAGAAAGGAATTAATCATATGGTCCTGCTATCCCACCCCTAGGCATATATCCAAAGAAAATTCTAATTTGAAAAGATACAGGCATTCCAACATTTATAGCAGCACTGTTTACAATAGTCAAGACATGGAAGGGTTTCCCTGGTGGCTCAGTGGTTAAAAAAAATAATCCTCCTGCCAGTGCAGAAGATTCAGATTCACTCTCTGGGTCAGGAAGATCCCCTGAGAAGGAAAAAGGAGACCTACGATCCCGTGGACAGAGGAGCCTCGTGGGCTATAGTCCATGGGGTCACAAATGAGTTAGACTCGACTTAGCGACCAAACAACAACAAAAATAGCAACAAGACATAGAAGCAACCTAAATGTCCATAGGCAGATGAATGGATAAAGAATATTTATTACTCAGTCATAATAAAGAAATCATGCCATTTACAACAACATGGATAAACCTAGAGATTATCATATTGAGTGAAGTAAATCAGACAAAGACAAATATATAATATCACTTATAAGTAGAACCTAAAAAAAAAAAGATACAAATGAATTTATTTACAAAACATAAATAGACTCACAGACATAAAAACTGACTCTATGGTTACCAAAAGGGATAGCAGGGAGAAAGATAAACTGGAAATTTGAAAACTCAGCAGTGGCCACAGGACTGGAAAAGGTCAGTTATCATTCCAATCCCAAAGAAAGGCAATACCAAAGAATGCTCAAACTACCAAACAATTGCACTCATCTCACATGCTAGTAAAGTAATGCTCCAAATTCTCCAAGCCAGGCTTCAGCAGTACGTGAACCGTGAACTTCCTGATGTTCAAGCTGGTTTTAGAAAAGGCAGAGGAACCAGAGATCAAATTGCCAACATCCGCTGGATCATGGAAAAAGCAAGAGAGTTCCAGAAAAACATCTATTTATGCTTTATTGGCTATGCCAAAGCCTTTGACTGTATGGATCACAAGAAACTGTGGAAAATTCTTCAAGAGATGGAAATACCAGACCACCTAACCTGCCTCTTGAGAAATCTGTATGCAGGTCAGGAAGCAACAGTTAGAACTGGACATGGAACAACAGACTGGTTCCAAATAGGAAAAGGAGTACGTCAAGGCTGTATATTGTCACCCTGCTTATTTAACTTCTATGCAGAGTACATCATGAGAAACGCTGGACTGGAAGAAACACAAGCTGGAATCAAGATTGCCGGGAGAAATATCAATAACCTCAGATATGCAGATGACACCACCCTTATGGCAGAAAGTGAAGAGGAGCTAAAAAGCCTCTTGATGAAAGTGAAAGAGGAGAGTGAAAAAGTTGGCTTAAAGCTCAACATTCAGAAAACGAAGATCATGGCATCCGGTCCCATCACTTCATGGGAAATAGATGGGGAAACGGTGGAAACAGTGTCCGACTTTATTTTTTTGGGCTCCAAAATAACTGCAGATGGTGACTGCAGCCATGAAATTAGAAGACGCTTACTCCTTGGAAGAAAAGTTATGACCAACCTAGATAGTATATTCAAAAGCAGAGACATTACTTTGCCGACTAAGGTCCGTCTAGTCAAGGCTATGGTTTTTCCTGTGGTCATGTATGGATGTGAGAGTTGGACTGTGAAGAAGGCTGAGCACCGAAGAATTGATGCTTTTGAAGTGTGGTGTTGGAGAAGACTCTTGAGAGTCCCTTGGACTGCAAGGAGATCCAACCAGTCCATTCTGAAGGAGATCAACCCTGGGATTTCTTTGGAAGGAATGATGCTAAAGCTGAAACTCCAGTACTTTGGCCACCTCATGCAAAGAGTTGACTCATTGGAAAAGACTTTGATGCTGGGAGGGATTGGGGGCAGGAGGAGAAGGGAACGACAGAGGATGAGATGGCTGGATGGCATCACTGACTCAATGGACATGAGTCTGAGTGAACTCCGGGAGTTGGTGATGGACAGGGAGGCCTGGCGTGCTGCGATTCGTGGGGTTGCAAAGAGTCGGACACGACTGAGCAACTGAACTGAACTGAACTGAACACATAAAATAGATAAACAAGGACCTAATGTATAGCACAAGGAACTATATTCAATATCTTGAATTTAAATAATCTCTAATGGAAAAGAAGCTGAAAAAGAATATATATATACATATATGTACATGTGTGTGTATAACTGAATCATTTTGCTGTACATCTGAAACTAACACAACGCTGTAAGTTAAACTAAAGTAAAAAATGGTTTACATTTAAAAAATTAAAATAGGAAAGCAATAAAGGAAGCAAAACATCTTAGTCTGCAAGAACTGTAGACTTAACTACCATTCAAAAACTTCCTCATTGCACCAGGGTTTTGTTTTGTGTTTTTGGCCATGCTGCTCAGCTTGCAGGATCTCAGCTCCTGAACCAGAGAGCCAACCAAGGCCCTCAATGGTGAAAGTGTGGTGTCCTAACCACTTGACCACCAGGAATTCCCTAGTTACACCAGTCTTGCTAGTACAGTAGATTAAGGCCCAAACCAACCTCTTCACATTTGGAGGATTTAAAAACTCACTATTTTCTCAACTTATCAACTAGTTATTCAGTCTTCTTTATATAATAATAATTTCATAACTATTAATCAAACACTGTGAAGGCCCTGGCTGTGCCTAGAATTTAATACAGATAGGGAAAACATTAAATGATTAAAATGTTAAATGACTAGGACTTTCTAAGGGAAGGCAGTATCCAGTAGAACTCAGAATAAGAAACATTTATATTTTACTAATCTTTTAAAAGATACTTATGATGTTTATCAGATACCACCTTAAATTCTTAGTGAAGAGAGCTAGAAATGAAAGAAAGATAAAGTAAAAGAAATGAAATGAAAGAAACAAGTGAGAAAGAGAAGGAGAGGAGATAAAAGAAAAGAGAGATGAGAAAAGAAAAAATTCAGAGTCCTCACTTTCAATTTATAATATCACTAAAGTTTATTTTTTATTAGGATAGGGACATTTCTACCATGGTGGCTTCATGGTTCTTAAAGTTCATCTAGTCCAACTCTTAACCAATTATTGAACCCTGTTTTGACAACCTCAACAAATCAATGGAAGACATACTTTGCTAAGTTTAGTCATCAATACCAATAAGGTCTATATTATAATTATGTTCCACAGTTAATGTTTAGATTTATTATTAAACAGAAAGAACTATATAATTGTCACTGATATTTTAAATGAATCTTATTTTATTGTAATTATAATAATATCAATGGTTTTATTATTGGGACAAAATAAGGAAACATGATTGTTATTTTCTAGGTATTTCCTATAAAGTTATTATAATCATAGTTTGGTATAGTATAAAAAGCACTGGTCAGAAATTTCAGAGATTTGAGACTTTTGTCAGCCTGAGTCTTTTTCCTCTCACCTCAAGATCATGCAATAAAAATGATTGACCTCACTCAACCCCCAGATTTGTTGCAAAGGATATTATTTCATCTTTATACTTTTAAGATAAAAAGCAGATAGTTCTTTAATGTAATCCAAGGTCACAACTTTCATTCCCATCTCAGATTTAAAAGAGTTCAAAATTCTTTACAGTTCTCCTTGGTGCTGATAAACAGAGTTGTTTAGAAGAAAAAATAAAATAAAATTGCTATTACAGACTCAAACGTGAAAAACATTTTCTCACCATTCCTCAACTGTTCAACCTCACAGAAGTGCGTTCCAGTGGGAGTATGAATAAATGCATGGACATGCTTAACTCCATTCTGAAAATTAGAAAAAAAAGATTGTTTCCAGTAAAATTTCAGCATATGTCATAAAGCCAATGTCTTTAATTAAACTGAGAACACAAATAAGTGAGGCAACCTTTTCAAAACGCTTCCAAGGGACTTCTTCCACGTAGACTTGAACTCGAATGACATGGTTAAAAGAAGAAAGGAAATGCTCACAGATATTCATAGCAAAAGTTTCTATGCTTTTGATCTATAAAGAGAAACAAATGTGAATGAGCAGCAATACCTGCCCCAATTGAAAGTCATTTTTAAATATCCATGGAACTCCCTTTCCTGATCAACTGTTTTTTAGAATCAGAGAAACGAAGGCTTAGAAAGAATCTTAGAGATGAATTTAACTTTTTATCCCAATTTTTCACATGGGCTCTAAGTGTAGTTAATGGATCACCATCACCAGGTGAGACTACCCTGTTTTTAAAAGAAAACTGTGTGCTGGAGAGNGGCATCACCGACTCAATGGACATGAGTTTGAGTAACCTCTGGGAGTTGGTGATGGACAGGGAGGCCTGGCATACTGTGATTCATGGGGTTGCAAATAGTCAGACACAACTGAGCAACTGAACTTAGAATTAACTTAGAACTTACACACATGTATATAAGATATTTAATATATATGAAATATATATGTATATAAGCAGCTTAAAACTTGTTTTCAAAATAGCACATAATATAATACAGGAAGATGGACGGGAAGGGGTAAATGTTTCTTCTGAGAACTTCTATTTACTGTACCATCAAGAAGAAATTGAAGACCATGATTTTGGTCCTAATCAGAACAAAACATCTTGAGGTCTGCAGAATGAAAATATACATGTATTTTAAAATAAGCAAATTAACTTGTTTCTGTATTTTCTCTTTCAAGAGATTTTTGTGAGACATATTGAAGTGGAAAGAAAGCGGAAAATGTTCTAAGTAACCCAGCTAGTGAAAGTTTTGTAAGTTCTTCAAATTCTGAAAAATAAATATTATATATCATTAAAAACTTTCCATCTATTAGAAAGTACTGTTTTTCAGANTTTGTGAGACATATTGAAGTGGAAAGAAAGCGGAAAATGTTCTAAGTAACCCAGCTAGTGAAAGTTTTGTAAGTTCTTCAAATTCTGAAAAATAAATATTATATATCATTAAAAACTTTCCATCTATTAGAAAGTACTGTTTTTCAGAAAAAAAAGAACATAGGCAAACCATGTTTATATTAGTCAATTAGAAACAAAAGAAGTAGTTGTCATATCTAAACTTTCTTTTAGAAATATTTTGTTTATGTAGCATATATTGGAATATTGTCAGGTATTTCCTTTTTCAGGAGGTTCTTACTACAGGTGAGGTGAGCTGAGGTGAAGTCGCTCAGTCGTGTCCAACTCTTTGCGACCCCGTGGACTGTAGCCTACCAGGCTCCTCTGTTCGTGGGATTCTCCAGGCAAGAATACTGGAGTGGGTTGCCATTTCCTTCTCCAGGGGNTGAGTTTTTTAAAAAGCGAAATTTTCTGTAAAGCTAAGAATTTTAGAATAGAAAAGGGATCTTTTTTTCAATGGCTTAAATGTAAAGATAAAGTTAAAACGTACAGGGAACTTGAAATAAGCAAGTACTATCCTCACACTGTAGTACAGTGAATATCTCCACCCAGATACGCAGCCTCTAAGAAGAATGACACATACACCTTTGAACTTGGCCAGGACATGAACTGTGTTCTTGATGGTGTCCGTCGGGATGATGTCTGAATTGTCTCCATGCAGGTACTCTCTTTTGGAGTTCAGAGTAAGTTGCACTGAAGTTGCCACTTCCCTAATGCTGTGATATTTTCCATCTCGCTGAATATGAAGAACTTTTACCATATCCTTACCATAACCAGTTCGGACAAACTCCACTTCATCATTCTGCAATGAAAATAATCATCTTATTGAAGAAGGCTAGATGAAAACGAGAAGTCAACTGCAATTTTTTTTTTTTTTACTTTATTTTACTTTATAATACTCTATTGGCTTCACCATACATCGACATGAATCCACCACAGGTGTACACGAGCTCCCAATCCTGAATCCCCTTCCCACCTCCCACCCCACAACGTCTCTCTGGATCATCCCCATGCACCAGCCCCAAGCATCCTGCATCCTGCATCGAACATAGACCGGCACCTTGTTTCTTACATGATAGTATAATTTTTTTTTTAATTGGAGGATAATTGCTTTACAATATTGTGTTGGTCTCTGCCATACATCAACATGAATCAGCTATAGGTAAAAATATGTCCCCTCCCTCTTGAATGCAATTTCTTTTAGCCTTAATTTTATCATATAATTGCGAACGGTGAGAGTCAAATTATTCATGAAACCAAAATCATGCCTTATCTTTGAAGAATGAGAACTTGTATGGAGAAAAGAGAATTGCAAGAAATAGACTAAAATATATCAGGTTGGCCTTAAGAGAGACAGGTAGATGACTTTCTTGATAATACTAACCAATGATAATAAAAACAGTACCTTATAAGGCTATTTACTCTATCTTAATTAATCTCTACTAACTTAATCCTTGTATCAACTCCATGAAGTAATATTATTTCATTTTGCGGAGAGAAAAACTGAGCTTCAAAGAATTTAAGTGACTTGCCCTATTTAATAAAGGATAGAGCCAAAAATTCACCCTCAGGGCTGTTGACTCCAAATCGTGACTGAAGCGACTTAGCAGCAGCAGCAGCAACTACTGTATAAACTGCCTTCCTCTATGAAAGTGTTTTGATAATGTTAACTGGAAATAATCATACCCCTCTTTTTATAGAGAGTAGTATTCTGGAGAAACAGCCCTATGATCCATAAAAACAACTGGAAAATTGCTTCTTCTACTTGCTACCAGGAAGAAGAGCAATTAGTGACAGGGTCTTGATGACCTTCAGCCAGACCATCTGGCTGTAGAGAGAGTTATGCTTTTAGAGAAGAGACACTTAATAAAAGCCAGTGATTGATTCATTAGTATCCCTGTCTGAAGCTGGAGCCCTCAGTGGCGATAACGCCTGTCTCCACTGTTAGGCCCTTTAAGACTTGTTCCTGGGCTTTCTTGGTATTTGAGAAAAAAGGCAGGAGGGAGCAGAGGGACAGGAAAACTTATTTTATTTAGCATGAAAATTGTCATAGAAATGGTAATAAGAAAAGGTGACAAAAATAAAAGTAAACCAAAAACAACATGCAGTGAGAACCTGGGAAGGTCACAAAGAAGAAACCTCACCTGCTAATCACACATATGTGATATGCTCAGACAGGTTAGGAACTGCCTAAACACCTACCTGCATTAAAAAAAAATCACCACACCCCCTAGGAGGAATTTTAAAATACTACAATTAGAAATTATTGTCATATCCTTTATCAAATTGAGGTAGGGGAGGCGGTCTTAAATCTTGGGGATAGAGCCTAGTAGGACTTGCTGCTATTGTTACTGCACATACCCTGAGGGTCTGAGGTGTTCACATTCGGTGCTTNTGCAGAAGGGACACCCCTCAGCCAGGGCAAACCCCAGCACGGTTCCCTTGTGGGTTGCGTGCATAACAAGAAGCCACCCTCAGTGGACTTGTGCTGTGAAATCCAACTGTACCCCAATGCTATGAAACTACCTCTACGTAAGAATCCCAGGGCCAAGACAAGGATTTCAATATCCTATAAACATACAACACTCTCAGGTGTCATAAACACCATCATGCCCCTTCATCATAAATCTGACCTAAAAGAAGCATGCTTGCCACTATCAATAGTTATTAAACACTTAATTATGTCGATTTTGTTTCCTTCTTAGAATTCCAAAGGGCTCTGGAGAAGATTTTCCATGGCCCAGGTCTCTGGTAAGAGCTGTTCAGGGAACTTCAAAATAATGCTTTCTTCTTCAGACAGAACACTCACTGTCTGGAGACTCACTCTTTGTCTTTTTCTGGGTGTACAGAACTTGAAATGCCCTCTGACATCTTCGGTGAGCCAGTCTGCCAGAGTAGAAATAGCCCGGAGTCCCTCTGTTCCTTACTCTATCTGTAATTCTGGGCAAGTTTTAGCCTTTATGACCCTCAGGTTCTTTGCTGGTGAAATGGGGGCAACAAAGCCATACCGCAGGGTTGAATGGATTGGATGAAATAATGACAGTCTGGTGTGCTGCAGTCCACGGGGTCACAAAGAGCCAGACAGGACGGAGCAACTGGACAACGACCTTAAATGTCATCTCCTTCCCATTTCCTTATTCTCCACCCTCTGTGTATGGAGCCCAAGTCATTTGTTTCTCCTCGCCTTGATATGAAGGCCCAGTTTCATACCTCCCAGTCCAGGAGACTGTTGAGAAATGCTACTTGCTGTTATTTGACTCTCACAGTGACCTGGCTTGTCCTCACCGGTTAATAGCTGATCTCACTTTTCCCACGACACCACAGAAATCTCATCTCTTTTTGAAACCCGATAGAACCTGGTAAAAAGGCAGAGATGGACCCAGTGAAACCTGCCAGTTTGCCTGCCTCTGTCCCTGAGCCCTGCCACCCTGAACCTCACTGGGCACAGTAGAGCATGGACGAATGGGCTGTGGACCAGGAAGGCACCATGATTGTAGCCAACACGCTCGTTCTTTGTGAGGTGCAAACCTGTGCACACCAGAGGGCACGAGAACTTATAAATCATGGGGGAGCTAGGATTTCAGGTAAGACTATATTTTAGAGTACCCAGGATACCAGAGACACACTAGTGTTCCTTGGGGGTGGGTTCAGATATCGGCCAAGTGGCCAAAAGGAGAGATTATTTCTATAATGGATAATCTTTTTCACACACTATATTCTTTCTCTCCATGCCTCCTTTTTAAAAATAATAAGTAGCCAATTATTATCAATTTATTTGCTGCTTCTTATAATCACATTATCCATGATTAACTCACTGGAGTCTAATTTGATTACAGAGTTATTTCATAGGAACGATCCATCACTGGGCACAGTGGGACTCTTGTGAGCACAGCCTCATTCTGTTGGGCTCTTGGAGCTCAATTAGTGCACATGGAGAGGGACCAAAAAAAGAGGATGAGAAACTGTGGGCGCCTCAGTCTTGCTGAGCTGTAAAGTCCCTCCACATTCATTATTTCATCTGATACTCACACTAGCTCCACAAGGTCGCTAGAAGAACTGTCATCATCTCTAGTTTACAAACTGGCAGATGGACACAGGTTAAGTCATAACATGGTGCTCAAGAGAGGATTGAAACCCATGTTGACACCCAGCTGGTATACCTCTAAGAATATTAATCCAGTATTTCAATGGTAATCAATCATTTTTATAGTGTTTTTAAGTTTGTAAAACGTTTTTAAATTCTTGATCTCATTTGATCTTTGCAGCAGTCCTTTGTAGCAGAGTAGAAATAAAATGTATTTTTGCAGAGGAGGCAATTTTGGTTTAGAGAGGTGAATTGATCGAGCCCTTAAGGTATGAAAATGGGGATGCGGACTCTGGGCCCCTCCTTCTGATAAAGCGCTTTGCTCCATTTTAGCACTGTTGGAAGCCAAGAACTTACGAGAAACATGAGACTTAAAAGCAACATGGAAAAGTCACATGACATCATAACTACATTTCTATAAAAGGGTATTTTCTGGGACAAAGGCTCTTAATTTAGGGAATCTGTGAGTTTCTCCTGAAATTATATATATATATATATATTTATAAGCATATGCATATACCTATAAATCGTATTTTGCAGAGATGCTTTAAAACTTTCATCAAATATTCTAAAGCGTGTGTGATCCCCAAAAACTCAGTAAGTTAGATGATTCTTATCTCTTTTCCACCAATGGATGACTATCCATCTCAGGATCATGGTGGTGGGGGTGCTCAGAACAGGGAAAGAGGTTTCAGAAG
The DNA here is from genome assembly GCA_006410875.1 of Neotragus pygmaeus. Classification (NCBI taxonomy): domain Eukaryota; kingdom Metazoa; phylum Chordata; class Mammalia; order Artiodactyla; family Bovidae; genus Neotragus; species Neotragus pygmaeus. Next base: position 980,840 of record SJYV01051198.1, read on the forward strand.
GGGCCAAGGAACAACATCACATAGACCAAAGGAGGCAAATGTTCTAACATGTGGGGCTAGGCAGTGGCTAAACAGTGACAAGTGCGGCTGACACCAAAGGCTTGGACAAGCTGGCAAAGCATCTGGCAGTTAGAGAAATTTCTGTGAAGTTGTGGGACCAGAAAGCAGACTGGCAGATGTTAAAGAAGGTGGAGAAGAGGAAGAAAATCTGGAGAGCATGGATGTATTTCTTTAAAATCTGATTAAGGAAAATGGAGCAAGGGAATGCTAGCTTGAGGGGAAGCAGGGCCAAGGAAAGTCCTCTCTCTCTTTTTTTCCTTCCCCTTAAAAATGTGAGATGATGTGTTTGTCAAAGAGACCAGGTGAGAAAGAGAGGGCCTAATTAGGAGAAAGGAAGGAGTGAATCCTGAGCTGAGACGGATGGTAAACTTAGATTTGAGACTCTCCTGCTGCAGGAGTGGTGATGGGAGGGAGAGGTGAAGATACAGGGCAAGTGTTAGCTTCTTGTGAGTTTCTTGCCAGTTTCATCTGCAGCACCACTTATGGCACTTTCAGCAGCAGCAAACTCTGCCATCCAGCCGGGTGACTTCCCGTCACTCCAGGCACAAGCCTCTTGGCTCTGGGCACCTGGCAGCCTCTCTCTGCCCTTCCCAGCCTGTTCTGAGTCTCACCACCTCCCAGCTTCAGACACTGACCCTGTCTGGGGGCTTCTCCTGCTGTTCCCTGTGGCCTGTCCTTGAGCCCCCAGCTTCACTGAATTCTCTTAGGAGTGACGTAAGTAGTAAAACACAGAAATGTACTTGAGCAATGGTTTTCTCTGTTGTTGATTTATATGATTGCTAAACCTTTTAGAAAACTTGAAGTACAGATGTATCACTTTATTGTTATGAAACATTATATTTGGTAACTTCTGTAGAAAGCTTTCTTTCTNGATGGACATGAGTCTGAGTGAACTCTGGGAGTTGGTGATGGACAAGGAGGCCTGGCGTGCTGCAATTCATAGAGTCGCAAAGAGTCCAACATGACTGAGCGACTGAACTGAACTGAACTGAACTCCAGGCCCACTTGACTTTGCTTTCCAGGATGTCTGGCTCTAAGTGAGTGATCACACCATTGTGATTATCTAGGTCGTGAAGATCTTTTTTATATGGTTCTTCTGTGCATTCTTGCCACCTCTTCTTAATATCTTCTGCTTCTGTTAGATCCATACCATTTCTGTCCTTTACTGAGCCCATCTTTGCTTGGAATGTTCCCTTGGTATTGCTAATTTTCTTAAAGAGATCTCTAGTCTTTCCCATTCTATTGTTTTCCTCTATTTCTTTGCACTGATCACTGAAGAAGGCTTTCTTATCTCTTCTTGCTATTCTTTGGAACTTTGCATTCAGATGGGTATATCTTTACTTTTCTCCTTTGCTTTTTGCTTCTCTTCTTTTCACAGCTATTTGTAAGGCCTCCTCAGACAGCCGTTTTGCCTTTTTGCATTTCTTTTTCTTGGGGATGGTCTCGATCTCTGTCTCCTGTTAAATGTCACAAACCTCCGTGAATGGTTCTTCAGGCATTCTGTCTATCAGATCTAATCCCTTAAATCTATTTCTCACTTCCACTATATAATTGTAAGGGATTTGCTTTAGATCATACCTGTTAGTCTAGTGATTTTCCTTACTTTCTTCAACTGAAGTCTGAATTTGGCCATGGGGCGTTCATGGTCTGAGCCATAGTCAGCTATTCTTGTTTTTGCTGACTGTATAGAGCTTCCTCACCTTTGCCTGCAAAGAATATAATCAATCTAATTTCAGTATTGATCATCTGGTTATGTCCATATCTGGAGACTTCTCTTGTGTTGTTGGAAGAGTGTGTTTGCTATGACCGGTGCGTTCTCTTGGCAAAACTGTTAGCCTTTGCCCTGCTTCATTCTGTACTCCAAGGCCAAATTTGCCTATTACTCCAGGTATTTCTTGACTTCCTGCTTTTGCATTCCAGTCCCCTGTAATGAAAAGGATATCTTTTTTGAGTGTGAGTTCTAGAACGTCTTGTAGGTCTTCATAGCACCATTGAGCTTCAGCTTCTTCAGCATTACTGGTCAGGGCATAGACTTGGATTACTGTGATATTGCATGGTTTGCCTTGGAAATGAACTGAGATCATTCTGTCATTTTTGAGATTGCATCCAGGTACTTCATTTCAGACTCCTTTGTTGACTATGATGGCTTCTCCATTTCTTCTAAAGGGTTCTTGCCCACAGTAGTAAATGTAATAGTCATCTGAGTTAAATTCACCCATTCCAGTCTATCTTAGTTCACTGATTCCTAGAATGTCAACATTCACCCTTGCCATCTCCTGTTTGACTACTTCCAATTTGCCTTGATTCATGACCTAACATTCCAGGTTCCTATGCAATATTGCTCTTTACAGCATTGGCCCTTGCTTCTATCACCATTCCCATCCACAACTGGCTGTTGTTTTTGCTTTGACTCCGTCTCTTCATTCTTTCTAGAGTTATTTGTCCACTGATCTCCAGTAGCATGTTGGGAACCTACCCACCTGGGGAGTTCATCTTTCAGTGTCCTATCTTTTTGTCTTGTCATACTGTTCATGGGGTTCTCAAGGCAAGAATAATGAAGTAGTTTCCAATTCCCTTCTCCAGTGGGCCATGTTTTGTCAGACCTCTCCACCATGACCTGTCTGTCTTTTATGGCCCTACACGACATGGCTCATAGTTTCATTGATTAGACAAGGCTGTGGTCCGTGTGTTTAAGATTGGTTACTTTTCTCTGATTGTGGTTTTCTGTCTTCCTTCTGATGGAGAATGATAAGAGGCTTATGGAAGATTCCTGTTGGGAGACACTGACTGAGGGGAAAACTGGGTCTTGTTCTGATGGGCGGAGCCATGCTTGGTGATAACATGTTTTGCTAGTTTCTTGAATGATCACTTGCAAAGCTAACCAAGAAAAGAGAGTGCAAAGGAGATAAAGGTCATTTTCTTTCAAGTTCATCCTATGACCTTGTATTTCTTGTCCATGTTTTCTTCTCTCATTTCAGCTTTGTCCCTGCAGTTATTTGTGTGCATGTATGGGAGGGGAGAGTTACGTTATATTGTTAGAGAAGTTCCAAATAGCATGTTACATTATTTTCAGTTACTTGGGTAACGATGGAATTAGAAAGCAGTATTATTGAGGTCACTTTCTATGACTGATTATATGAGGCTAAATGTTTTTTTATTGTTTTAGTTCATTTCATAGGACATGGCAAAAAAAAAAAAAAANCAGATTTGCTGGCATATTGAGTGCAGCACTTTCACAGCATCATCTTTCAGGATTTGAAAGAGCTCAACTGGAATTCCATCACCTGCACTAGCTTTGTTTGTAGTGATGCTTTCTAAGGCCCACTTGACTTCACATTCCAGGATGTCTGGCTCTAGGTGAGTGATCACACCATGGTGATTATCTGGGTCATGAAGATAATCGAGTCAGATATTATCTAGCCCATCTTTGCATGAAATGTTCCCTTGGTATTTCTAATTTTCTTGAAGACATCTCTAATCTTTCCTACTCTGTTGTTTAACATCGTCTATTTTTTTTTTTGCACTGATCGCTGAGGAAGACTTTCTTATCTCTCCTTGCTATTCTTTGGATCTCTGCATTCAGATGCTTATATCTTTCCTTTTCTCCTTTGCTTTTCACTTTTCTTCTTTTTGCAGCTATTTGTAAGACCTCCTCAGACAGCCATTTTGCTTTTTTGAATTTCTTTTTCTTGGTCCCTGTCTCCTGTACAATGTCACAAACCTCTGTCCATAGTTCATCAGGCACTCTATCAGATCTAGTCCCTTAAATCTATTTCTCACTGTATAATCATAAGGGATTTGATTTAGGTCATACCTGAATGATCTAGTGGTTTTCCCTACTTTCTTCAATTTAAGTCTGAATTTGACAATAAGGAGTTCATGATCTGAGCCACAGTCAGCTCTCGGTCTTATTTTTGCTGACTGTATAGAGCTTCTCCATCTTTGGCTGCAAAGAATATAATCAATCTGATTTCAGTGTTGACTATCTGGTGATGCCCATGTGTAGAGTCTTCTCTTGTGTTGTTGGAAGAGGGTATTTGCTATGACCAGTGCATTCCCTTGGCAAAACTCTATTGGCCTTTGCCCAGAAAGCAAGTAGTTACCATGACATACCAAGAAAGATAGAATGGAAGCTACCCTTCATATCCCCACTCCTGCTCACCAATCCAACTTTGTATTCTACCACATTCTACTTCAAACTGCACTTTGGCTATCCTGAGCTAATTGTGGTCACCCTGGCTCTGCATGCTTTCTGCTCTGCCAGAAAGCCTTTGAATTTACTATTACTTCTTTTTTTTTTAATTTAAATTAATTAATTTTTTACTTTATTCTACTTTACAATACTGAATTGGTTTTGCCATACATCGACATGAATCCACCACAGGTGTATAAGAGCTCCCAATCCTGAATCCCCCTCCCACCTCCCACCCCACATTGTCTCTCTGGATCATCCCCGTGCACCAGCCCCAAGCATCCTGCATCCTGCATCGAACATAGACTGGCGCCTCATTTCTTACATGATGCTATTACTTCTTTCTTGAACATTCTTCTCTTCCTCGCTATCTGACTACCAATCTCTTCACCTGACTAACTTCTGACTCAGCTTCTTTAAATCTCAGATGTCACTTCCGCTAGGTAATCTGCCCCAGCCCTTCAAGTCTGAAGTAGGTGCCCCTTCTGTGTGATCTCAAAATGCTCCGTTATTGCCTTATCAGAGACTTTATCAAGTAGAACTATAACTGCCTCTTCGTGTGTATGATTTGTTCAAAAACAGTAAGCCATGAAAGCAGAAACGATTTCCATCTTGGTCGCCATAGCAACCCCCGTGCTCAGCAGAGTGCTTGGAACATAAATAGGTGCCTAATAAATGTATCTTGAATGACTGACTGCTGCCCCATCACCTGCACCTCTTGTGTAGTGACACGGACTCACTCCGTTCATGAAAATGCCCCTAAGATTTCAATACAGGAAGAGCTGCTTCAGCTCAGAACCCCCTTCAGCAAGTTCCTCTTCCTAGAAAAGAGGGGAAGGCAACTTCTGCTCTCTGCTCACCATAGCACGGAGATCACAGGAACAACTGGCCAGAGAATAAGGTCAGGAAGGGCAGAGTTGAGGGTAGACAGAGTCAGCGACACAGCACAAAGTGTTCACAGTGCTAACAAGACAGAGTGCTCCAGCACCACACAGCCACCCGGGGTTCGTGGGTGACACGTGCAGGAGAGCTCAGCAACCTGTGAAAGCCCCTGCCTTGGCCTTGGCGCTCCAGCAAAGGCTGAGTAGTTATGTTTATTGAGCAAATGAGTCAGAATAAAGAGGACATAACCCTCTGAGGCTGGAGCAAGAAGGAACAAGAACAGTGTGGGACACTCAAGAGTCCCTCAGCAGGACCTGACAGAACAGATAATGGCCCAGGCCAGACTGAGGCTGTTCTCCTCAGTGAAGCTTCCCCAGTTCTGTAGTCTGGAAACCAGAAGTAGTTGCCAGAATCCTATTGCGTACACTGCACAGTGTGGGGCAGAGATCCACATCCAAAATAACCAGATAGGAAAATACTAAGGCTGCTCTCATCTGCAGGGTGGGTGGGGAGCTGAGAGGATGGAATCAGATGGGCCAAGTGTGAGTTACTGTTCTGCCACCTATTAATTCTCTGAATGGAGGAAATTTTCTTCATTTGTAAAATCAATAATACTAGAGCCAATCTATCAGGATTGCTGTGAGTATTATATGACCAAAATAAGCATAAAACACTTAGAAAAGTACCTGGCAAATAATAAATGTTCAACAAACATTAGCTATGATTACCATTCATGAACAATAATTGTATGTCATATTTTGCATCAAAGGGTTCTTCCAGTTACCATTAGAGAGAAATACTCGGGCTGCACATCAGTCTATAACTAGGGTGGCTAAACTCAAGACTGCTGTTATGATCCAGCCTACTTCTGCCTTCATACTTTGATTATCCTTCCTCAGGCTTATGTGGCTTGGGGGAACAAAGTTCTAAAAGAAAACTTAATTTCCTAGAGCAGTACTCTCGACAAAATATCAGTAGGAGTAAATCTATACTTGGCACTGCATGAGAAAAGTTCCCTTTTCTTAGACAAGTATTGAAATATAAAGGAATAGAGAATCATTGATTGCCTCTAAGTAATGTTGGAGAGAGCTCTCAGATTTTAAATGACTCGTGCATTTTCACTTCTGCAGTGAGATACCGAGTTTTCTGTTTTTCCCAGGTCACACTGAAAGTGATGTAGGTTGTCACTATAGATCTAGGATTTGCTAGCCTGGAGTCTGTCAAGGTCTGTAAGGTCTAGTGGATGGATCTGAGGTCAAAAATATTAGGAAAGACAAGGGAAAGCTTTTATAAATTTAAATTTTAGAATGACTAGAATTTTCTCTCAAGTATTAAAAGAGCTCTTGTAAGCACATCTCTTCCCACCATAATAGAGGGAAATACAGAAGTGCAAGCTATTTTGGACTCATCACTCATGTATAAATACCAATTCAGTTGCAGTGTACAGTGATAGATGGAAGAACTCGGCCAGGAAACATGCCTCCCTCCTTGTTTTTGGAATGTGTCAGAGAAGTCCTTCCAATTCTCTGCCTAGGTTCTTCCTTTGCCTGGGTATTTTCTTGGGCATTTGTGAACAAGAAGACTTCCAAGAAAAATGCTGAACTAATATGAGAAAAAAAGAGCATTCATATGAACCATCTTAATATCATTTTGGTGGATTTTAATAATATATAATGCTAAAAACAATAATGATAAATAATAACCTTAGAAGCAACTGGTTTTTTTTTGTTTGTTTGTTTGTTTTGGCTGCTTAGAATCTACTAAATGTCAGATGGAAAAAATATTGATATCTCGTAGAAAATGTCATGTTGCTTTAGGTTGTAGAGTGGCTCATTTTTACTACCAAGGGGGGATATGCCTCAAGTTATGTTCAAAGTGTTTTGACTAACACTAAGGGATTTGTCAAGCAGAGGTTTCAAGAACAATGTAAAACTTCATAAGCATAATTATTGTAGAAAAGGCGACCTGTCACCGAATGAAGACTCCGTTTATAGGTGCTCAGTTATTCCATATTTCTGCCTGTTACAAAGGAAGAGAGACTCATTACTAAATGCAAAAGGAAATGCTAATTTTCTTCTTGCCAGCCTCTACAAGGTAGCAACAGCCTTAGCTGAAACAGGCCTCTGGAGCCTCTAGAATTAGAGGCAAGAAATCTCACAACAAAGAATTGATGGAGGGACTTCCCTGGTGGTCCAGTGGTTAAGACTCTGTTCTCCCAATGCAGGGGGCCTGGGGTTCATTCCCTGGTCAGGGAACTAGAGCCTACATGCTGCAAATAAAGATTCCTCTTGCCACAGTTATGACCCAAAACAGTCTACAAATAAATAAATATATATATTTTTTAAACTTTGTAAAAAAAAATTTTTTTAATTGATGGAGACTTCCAAACATGCAGTTGGAAGGAAATTCTACTGAAATGCATACACTGAAAGATTTCTCTTTCCTAATGTGTAAGACTTACAAATGAAAATACGAGTAGCAACCATTTAGTGAGGATTTGGTACATGTTGGGAAATTTGCATGTTTGGTTTCCTCTAACCTTTTACCAGAACACTGTGAGGCAGATATCCTTACCCAAGTTTCACAAAGGAAGACTTTAAGGTTAAGTACTTGTCAAAGTCACACAGTTATTGGGTGACAGAGGCAGGAGGAAAACCCAGCCCATTTGCCCTAAAATGATATGTCCTGTCTTACTACATCAAAGTCCCTACACTCATTAGGGAGAGAAAGGAAGTACTCGGATCCCAATAGAAGGAGGGAAGTGGACATGCTACTGTAAAAACTTGTGCTTCTATACATTTAAAATTTTTCCATCCATTAAAGACTTACACTATCTAATCTATTTCTCACAAAAGCCCTGTGATTTGGTGGAAAGAACACTTATTTTAAAATAAGCTACATCAGTGATGTTAAGCAAGTTTCCCAAAGTCACATAGCTGACAGGCAGATTGTCTGGTCTTCTTCTGATTATTCTCCTTATCTTTTCTTTTAACCACATTTTCATCAACAATTCCTTATGTTACAAATACCTGGGCCATTTTGCTTGTCTCAGCCCATTACATCAAAATAACAATGCAACAAGCATATCAACTTTTTCTTTCAGTTTGTCACATTCTAGATTTTACTCTGTATATTAATGGGTTTTTTTTTACAGTTTGAACAAAATTAAAGTTTGGCTTGAACATAACAATGTTGTAGTATATGGGTGAAAGTAGCACAGTCATGTCCAGCTCTTTGCGACCCTGTGGACTGTAGCTGGTCACACTCATTTGTCCACGGAATTCTCCAGTCAAGAGGATTGGAATGGGTTGTCATGGCCTTCTCCAGGGGATCTTATCCACCCAGGGATCGAACCCACCTCTCCCACATTGTGGGCAGATTCTTTACCGTCTGAGCCACCAGGGAAGCCATCCTCAAAGAGTTATTGAGGCTAAAGAAACAAAGCCAGCAGTCTAATTCCTAGGAGTCCTTGCAAGATGAATGCGCTGTGTTGAAGCCAACATAGACCATGGTCTGGACAAACCCAGCTATATCTCATGCTCACATTCTCACATATAAAGCTTTAAGGAACATGAACTCATAATGAAAAATCAAAAGCGTACATAGTAACAAGGTATCTTGAGAGAGAGTCATAGAAATAACAGGTAGCAAAGAGTTCAGATACTGGAATTATCAGACACAAAATGTAAAATCATATACTTAATATTTTTTACAGAAATAAAAGAGAAAATTAACATAGCTTATCTTGAACAAGAAATTAAAAAAAAAAAAACATAAAAAAGACCAAGAAAATTTGAAAAAGAGTCCAACAGAGCTTCTAAAATGCACTAATAAATGGATTAATAAACAGACTGAAACAGAAAGAATTAGTTATTTGTAAGAGATAGATTAAGTAACAATTTAATCTTGCCAAAGAGATTGATCTGGGAGACTGACCCAAGAGATTAAGGCAGACACACAGGAGATCGAATATACGAAAGAAACATAAAATGTATTTACAAAACAGAAACAGACTCACAAACATAGAAAACAAACTTATTGTTACCAAAGGGAAAGGTTGGAGGAAGGGATAAATTAGGAATTTATGAGTAACATATACACACTACTATATATAAAATAGATAACAAGGACCTACTGTATAGCACAGAGAACTCTATACTCAATATTTTGTATCTTAGTCACTTCGTTGTACATCTGAAACTAACAAAACATTGTAAATCTACTATACTTCAATGAAAAAATATTTTTTAAGAAAAAGAATGGTATAACAATGTACTAGAAAGATATGATAAGATAATGTGAAAGAGGCAAAAATTTGGAGAGATTAAGACTGAGCTTTTTGCAACTAGAGATTATTTTACTAAGTAAGTCAGAAAGAGAAAGACAAATATCATATGATATCACTTATACGTGGATTCTGAAATATGACACAAATGAACCTGCCTATGAAACAGAATCAGAGACACAGAGAACAGACTTGTGATGGGGAGAGGGTCAGCGGAGGGATGGACTAGGAGCTTGGGGTTAGCAAATGTAAGCTTTTATACGCAGAACAGATAAACACCCAGACCCTATTGTATAGCACAGAGAATTACATTCAAAATCCTATGATAAATCATAATGGAAAAGAGTATTTTAAAATATATATATGTTTAACAATCATTTTACTGTATGGCAGTAATTAACCTTGTAAATCAACTACACTTCAATTTAAAAAGACAGGTTTTCTAGAATTACTGGATGAATTAATGCAAACTTCTAACCATAAAATAAGAAGCCCAGTGCCAAGTGAAGAACTCGTCTTTGTTCACTATACTTGGCCAAGTTACAATGAAGGGGTTTTTCTATGATTTCTTCCATAAAGATTTAATCATTATGACAGAGACATGGTATTTTCATAATATTGTATTACTTGGGCTTCAAAAGTGGGAAATGTGAAAAACATTCTGCCCAGTTTGTTTTGTCTATCCGTTAAATTCATTGTGCTTCTTTCCATGACATTACTTTGCTGTTTTTAGTAAAAACCCAGGACACACTGGAATTTAGGCTTTAGGGTAATGTTGAAATCCCTGGTCCCCTCAGTGTCTGGGGCGCACTGTTTGACACTTAGTGATTGCATAATGAAGGCTCTTGACTGACAACCAGCATGATCAGGTCAGAAACAAGAGATAAGAAAGCTTATTGAAAATGACATCTCCAAGAAAAGAACCTACCTGTTTTTCCAGACCTTGAAATAAAATTAGCTTTAGCAAAACCATCCTAATACAGACATCCTAAAGCCCAGTCACAGGAAAGGCTCAGGTTGAAGTAAAAATAATCATAGCTATCATTTACAGATCATTTTCTATTTGCCATGCACGGTGCTAACTGTGTAGCTTGCCCAGGTGGAACAGTTGGTAAAGAATCTGCCTGCTAATGCAGCATAATGCAAGAGATGCAGGCTTGATCCCTGGGTCAGGAAGATCCACTGGAGGAGGAAATGGCAACCTACTCCAATATTCTTGCTTGAAAAATGCCAAGGACAGAGGAGCCTGGCAGGCTACAGTCCATCGGATTGCAAAGAATCGGACACGACTGAGTGACTAAGTATGCAGGTATGTGCTAAGTGTGTAATGAGGAGAAAACATGAATTATTTTCTATCTTATTCAACAAAAGTTCTTTAGCTTACATAACTGAAAACTAGTTCCTTATATTTTCTATGAATTAATGAATCTTAAGCCTAGTGTATTCATCTATTATAATACGAAAAGGTAGCACAAGATAAATATGAATAAAATTAAATTTATTTCACTTTAACCTAGAAAAGTAAACTTCATGCTATGAAATTTTTTTTTTAATTGATGAAAAGCTTGGGTTTGCTGAGATCATTTTAATCTGAGAGCAGTAAGAATATACATTAAATAATATGATACCCATGGAGGAATAGTCAGAAAAAGNTGTGTGTGTGTGTGTGTGTGTGTGTGTGTGTATAAAATGAAAGGAGTTAAAGGAAAAAGTTTTGTTCCAGATTAGTCCGCTCTCAATTGTCCATGGAGTGACTGGCCATCTCCTAGAGTAATTTCAATTTCACAAAGAATTCCCTGACTCTCCTCTTCACCCCTTTTTGAAGAAGAGACATTTCTATCTCTCTGTACATCAAACTACTTAGTCATTTTCCTCCTAAAGTTCTTTCCAGTGGTTTATGGTTAAGTCTAATTGGTCATTCTTGAACTAGTATGTGTTAGTTGCTCAGTCATGTCAAACTCTTTGTGACCCCATGGACTGTAGCCTTCCAGTCTCCTCAGTCCATGGAATTCTCCAGCAAGAATACCAGAGTAGGTTGCCATTCTCTTCTCTAGGGGATCTTCCCAAGCCAGGGATTGAACCCAGGTCTCCTGCATTACAGGCAGATTCTATACCATCTGAGCCTCCAGGGAAGCCCATTAATTGTATGATCTTGGGCCATTCAGTTGAACTCTCTAAGCCTTGGTTTTCTTCTCTATGAAATGGAGATAATATCTAAGTATGCTCAAGTACCTAGCACAGAGCCTGGAGCAGCTAACACTTAAAAATATAGGTGGAATTTGAATGTGAATCACCCTGAAGTGAGAAAAGACAAAAGGAAGTTTATAAATGATTACTATTTTTCAAAAAGAAAAAATTGTCAGATTAAGAGGAAGACATAAAACAACCCAACTTGGGGGAAATAAAAAAGTGGAACATAAACTAGAATTAAATCTAGTAATCTTAACTCCAGTGTGTCTCATTTTCTGGAATTCTTATCACTAAATATAACTGCTATATAAATGAATAATAAATAATATATTTGTATTAGGTATTCACTGTTTAATAATATTTGGAACATGGTTCCTAATTTCAAGAAGCTTACAATCTAACAAAAGTAATCATAAGAATAACTAAAGCTAGCATTTATTGCAGAGTAGGCAATGGCACCCCACTCCAGTATTCTCGCCTGGAAAATCCCGTGGACGGAGGAGCCTGGTGGGCTGCAGTCCATGGGGTCGCTGGCAGTCGGACACGACTGAGCAACTTCACTTTCACTTGCATGCATTGGAGAAGGAAATGGCAACCCACTCGTGTTCTTGCCTGGAGAATCCCGGGGACAGGGGAGCCTTGTGGGTTGCCGTCTATGGTGTCGCACAGAGTCGGACACGACTGAAGCGACTTAGCAGCAGCAGCACTTATTGAGCATTTTGTTGTTGTTATTCAGCCACTCAGTCATGTCTGACTCTTTGCAACTCCACGGACTGCAGCATGCTAGGCTTCCCTGTCCTTCACTATCTCCCAGAGTTTGCTCAAACTCATGTTCATTGAGTCATTGATGCCATCCAGCCTTCTTGTCCTCTGTCATCCCCTTCTCCTCCTTCCCTCAATCGTTCCCAGCATCAGGGTCTTTTTCCAATGAGTCAGATCTTCACATCAGGTGGCCAAAGTACTGGAGGTTTAGCTTCAGCATCAGTCCTTCCAATGAATATTCAGGGTTGACTTCCTTTAGGATGGACTGGTTGGATCTCCTTACTGTCACAGGGACTGCATCTACTCATGCAGTAAACAGCCAACCCACTTTTTCTTATTTGATCTTTATAACTATGCTATGCTTTAGGAACTATTATAATCCTTATTTTACTGACAAGGAAAGTGAGTCCTACAGAGTTTTAGTAACTTTTCCAGTATCACAGAGATCCAGCTGACCTTTAAGATTATTACGGTGCTAACTTCTGTGGGGCCCTAAATGGGAAACCTTAAAAAAGGGCTAGCTTTGCAGTTTAGAACTAAGATGGCTCCTGATGGAAGAGTAGGGGCATGGTCTATGTCAAAGTTTTTGACTGGCTCTCTTAATATCCGGGATCCTAGTCGGCAGGTGATCACCATAGACTCCTGTTATAATGAAAGCACAAGGCAATTTGACCTTTAACGTGATTGGTGCAACTGAAGGCTGACCTTTAACGTGATTTGTGCAACTAAAGGCTGACCTTTAACTTGATTGGTGTAACTATGGAAAGTCCCTCCTAAAACCCCCCTGCTTGCCTATATAAGCTGGGAGCTTGCTGCAATAAAGCAGAACTGCTCAGACAGAACCCCTGTCGTGTTTGATTGTCTCTAGCTCGCCTGGGTGCTGGGTTGGCGGACAGCAGGCTTACCTGTCCTCGGGACCCCTTGGCTTTGCTGAGGGAAGTTCCACTGCCTCTCTCTTTCTGCGGAGCGCCCCCCGCAAACTTCTATTTCAAGAGATGAGTTTTAAACAATGATGTGATATAGGATAATACATATCTTGATGTTTTAATTAACCAACATTCATGGGACATAATGTCACTAATTCAATGGAATGCAGAGGGAAAAATGAAGTTTGTCTTCCTGTTAGAAGCAAGCATAAGTTATGGGAATTTTGAATACTTGCTAGCTAACTTACATACTTAAAAATATAAGCAGGCTTGAAAAATATATTTTGGCTTTGCAGAGAGCATCTGAACATAAATAATTCCAACAAAATCAGATTAGAAGACGAATTTTAAAGTACAAAATCTTGACTTTAAAAAAGAAGAGGGTGAAAATGTTACTGAGCCCCAGTTTGGTAACAAATTTTGGTAAAGTCAGCCAGGATCATTGCTGCTTGAAGCCAGCTGACCTCAATTAAAGAATTTTCATGTAAGGCCCTCGCAGCTTCCAGGACCGCTTGTCCTGAGGACCTTCCCTTCAAAATTCCCTGAAGTGGCACCAGCTGCCCCAGCACTTCGCATTTGGAGCAAGAAACTGACAGTCTGGGAGCCACCTTTCCTTTGAGCTGAAGCAGTTACTTCAGGAAGCTGAGAAGTTTACCCTGGAGCAACCCACCAGTGTGTATGTCCCTCACCATGTCCTTTCTTTACTGGAACAAAAAGGAGCAATTGGCTGACTTCTGGGAAAATGGGAAAGCACCAAGTAATTCTTTTGGACAATCCCAGTGTAGGACTTCAGGTCACTTCAGTCATAAATCCAGCCCTGCTGCTCCCAGTTAATGCTGCACAATCCCCAGAGCATGACTGCCTACATGTCATTCAGCTAGTATATTCCAGCAGACCACGCTTATCAGACCTGTTCACCAATGAAAACAGCTTCATGGATCAAGGTAGGCAGTGCACTGGGTATGCAGTGGTAATCTTTAAAAAGACTGTTGGGGCAAAAGCCCTGTGCCAGGGAGCTCAGCTCAGAAGACAGAAGTCATTCCTCTGATAAGTGCCCTGCCACTCACTGAAGGCAAGCAAGTAAATACATACACAGACTCCCTCTGTGCATTCTCTGTGGTGCATGCTCACAGAACAATCTGGAAAGAAAAGGGGCTCCTCATTTCAAACAATGGAGACTTAAAACATGCTTCTGAAATACTGTCAACTCTTTGAAGCAGTCCATAAATCCCCACAAGAGGCCATAATGTACTTCCCGGGCCACCAAAAGGGTAAGGCTCATTGAATAAAAGGCAACTAGTTATCTGACCAAGCTATAAAGAAAGAAGCCAAGGTGGGGACGGTCAAGCCCTGACTTCCCCCACAGACTGACCTGTCAAAATACCAGCCTGTGTATTCAGAAAAAGGAAGGAGAGGGTCAAACAGTGGAGATTCGCTCTTCATCACACCTCTCCTGGTTGGGAGTGTCATGCACACAGAAATGTTTTGCTTCTCAAGGCCCTCTTGGACACTGTGCTGCAGCACATTCATAATGGTACCCTTTCTAGGAGAGATGTCACCTTACAGTGGACACAAAGTATGTACTGGGGCCTAACCTACAAAGGACCATCCAACAAGTCCCTCAAAATTATAGAATTTGTGCTAAAAATACCCCAAAGACTGCTTTCAGACCTCCCCAGATGGGGACCCAACACAGAGGAACCTGTGCACCAAGGACTGGCATATAGACTTTACTCAGATGCCTCGAGCCACAGGAAACTTCAGATACCTGCTAGCATTGTGGACACTTTTTCAGGATAGGTAGAAGCATATCCCGCTAGGTCAGGAAAAGCTTCCGAAGGTGTTAAAGTCCTCCTTAAGGAAATTATCTCCCAATTTGGACTGCCTAACTCCCATCAAAGAGGTGACGGGCCTGTGTTTGTTTCTAGAATAACCCAACAAGTGTCTAAAGTACTGCAAATTAATAGAAAGCTACATTCATCCTAGAGACCACAATCAACAGGAAAAACTGAGAAAATGAATCGTACATTAAAAAGGAGCATTGCTAAAATATGTCATCACCTCTGTTCAGTGGGATGTAACCAGAAAGATCATCACCCATTTTCCTACAAGACTGTGGAATGAACATTGACAGTGGGAAATTGTAATAGGGGTGGGGCAGGAGCTGCCTATAGCAGCCCCTCTCGGCCATTGGTCAGCACCACAGTGGGCCCCTCCCCCTACTCTGTATAAAGGGATCCTGGAATTTGGGCTGAGAAAAGATGGGGCTCTTATTTATTTATTGAGATGCTAATCTGCCATCATCTCGGTCTGCTAGCTTTCCAATTAAAATCACTATTCTTTGCCCCAACAACTTGTCTCCCGATTTATTGGCCTGTCATGCAGTGAACAGAGGGAGCTTGGACTTGGTAAGAAAAACTTGATCCAACAGTATGAATGAATCAAATGAGTAGTGACTAAAGAGTAATGAATGAAAGGAAAAAGAGATAGCAAAGGTGAAGAAATTCAAATGAACTAAACATGCACAGTAAGTATGAGATTTACTCTCAAAAGTAAATCCAGACTTTCTAGAAAAGTGGTTTCATACCAATTTCAACAGAACAATCTATTGGAGAAGAGAATAAAAATCAGAATTCATGGAATAAAAAGTATAGGAATGTGACAGAGAGAAGAAATAGAAGATGTTGGTTCATTTGAAATGCACAGAAAGGATGTGTTTCTCATTGAAGTAGAGATGGGATATGACTGGACCTCCTTTGAGGAAGGAAAAAATGCCAGAACTAAATAGCCCTGGTAGTTCAAGGCTATCAGATACAACCCTGGGATGAAGGAATATATGTTGGTGTTGGTAACTCCCTATGGTGGAACTTAGAGGCAGCTATAATAAACCAAAGGAGAGCTAGTATTGCTATCTTTCTCAAGCATGTGCCCAAGCTTGTTACCTAGTCAAGCTGATTCCTATAGAGACAATTGGGACATATCTTTAGGGTTTTAACATTATTGGAAGGAAACAAATATTTGAGAACATGAGGTATTTTAAATTGATTCCCTTTGGGAGAAAGAGGAAAATATGGGAGATATTAGTGAATGAAATTTTCTAAACCATGACTTAAAAGAATGAAATTAAAGAGCCATGTCTAAGATGAGACTGTATCTTTCCAAGAAGTATAAGACTGTTTGTCTATACACTACTAATGTAATTATGAAGAAAAGTTAGAAATAAACCTATAGCAATAATAATTAAAATAAAAGGTGGTAGTTCTAACATGGAAACTCCAAGACATTTTTCTGCTGTGCCCTCTTTTAGAAAAGCTATTTTCCCCAGTTTGTTGGTGTCAAGAAAAGAAGATATTTCTTCTCTAGATCCAAATGGCTGGAGCAAGTAAGCTTGTAACACCAAAGAACGTAAGTTATAGGCCATTACAAGGCAATTAGATATGGGAGATACAGTAGGGGTACCAAGACTGAGTTTAGGGATTGGACACTTGATTTGGAGGGTCATGTCCATTGCAGATAGCATCACCATTTTTTACCTTGTGCAAACATAACCAACAAATGCTAGGATGCAGAAGCTGGAGAATGGTACAGATGAACATCAGAATCAAAGAAGTCCGGAAAGATAGCAATTCTTAAGTGTCAGATGTCAGTTAAGTTCCTTGTGGAGCTCAGCTATCCTCCATGGTCACATATTCTATAACACACTCCTATATTCTGTCATTAAGGCCCCCATATTTAGTTTAGTTTAATTTGAGTGGGTACCTAATTCTTGCAAGCAAACAATTCTTAGCTAAATTATGTAGAAAAAAGCATGACTATGAGTGTGTTGCAAATCATTTCTATAAAAATAATAGAGAATTGTGTCCTAAACAAGTCTCAGAGTCTCATAACATCAGGTGTTTTACACACTAACATAGAATATGGGTTATAAAGGAGATACATTTAATATTGTAGCATGGCATGGTAAATATGCTTTCACAGGAAGCACTTGATGGGATAAAATAATAAAGAGTTATGATGTAATTTCAAATATTCAGACATTTACTAAGGGTCTCATCCAGCTAAAGTTAATTCTTGATTAACTTTTAGTTTAATACATAGACAATTTCATCTCCCAAAGAGCAGATGAAGTGCCTAGAGGAATTTCAACTCTGAACCAAAACTTGCCAGAAAGGAGGAGTTTGTTGGTGAAAGGAAAGTAATGGTGTCCCAGGAGAAAACTTCTCTGGATGATCATCAGGAAAACAGAAGTTGAATATAGCCTAAGATTAGAAAGCCTGAGATTGAGGTACAGAAGAAAATATGATTCCATGGCAGGAGATTCTTTAAGGGGATATAGTTTAAGGGGTTAGGAAGTTATCAAAAATGAAGTTCTGACTATGTGGTTTCTCTATGAGAAAGAAATGGAAAAGCAACATAATTATACAGTTTTCTCACGAGGTTATATATAACAGTTGCATACAAAGCATAAGAGAAAAAGACCAATGAAAAAAGAATAAAAGAATGTCATCTGTCTATATAAATAATTACATGAAAGAAAGGCTACTTGTTGCAAAAAATGCTAAGGTTAACAAAAAAAAAGTTTTATGCTTATATTTGATCAGGATACACTGAAACAAATAGTAGTTTGTGAATACCAAAAAAAAAAAAAATCTTTGCCTCTTTTATTTCTGTCTTTTCAGTAAAGGTGAATGGTATTCAAACTGAGAAGGTATGGAAAAAATGGATGGAGATGACTAAATCAAGACTTCTGCAAAGTAATTTTAAGAAAGCATGTTTTAAGAAAGTTTCCTTACCTTGAGTTCACGTTTTCAGGCCCAATAAATTACAGCTGAAAACTACTGAAAGACCAGAGATCTTTGCAGAAACATGGAGGACAGGCAAATATCATCTTAATTTCCAAAACGGGATGGAAGGTATGGTCTGAAATCTAATCACCAGAATGATCCTGCAGTGAATCTTTAAAGGGCAAGATTGTAAGCACTTAGAAAATGATCAGTTAGACAATCTGCAGGTGTGAGAATGAACCAAGCCCTCTAAGAGTCAGGTATCTCTGACTACCTCATTTCCATGTGGACAAGAGTCACAGGTGGATCATTGGTAAAGAATCTGCCTACCAATGAAGGAGATGTGAGTTTGATCTCTGGATGGGGAAGATCACTGAAGAAGGAAATGGCAACCTACTCCAAGTAGTCTTGCCTGGGAAATCCCATGGACAGAGGAGCCTGGCCAGTTACAATCCATGGGGTCACAAAGAGTAGGATATGACTTAGTGACTAAACAGCAGCAACAGCAAAATTGTAGTAGGTCGGAAATCCTTGAATAGCAACAAAATAGATATCTCTCAATATCCTGTGGTCAAGATGATAACATTGTGTGAATGTGAATACAGACTGATGAATTTATACATTATTCAAAGTGTAGTCAAGTTGAATTTATGTCCATTTAAAAGGAGGTTCTCGGTGTCATACCAAAGAGCCTGAGCACTTTTTCCAATTTAATCCATCAAACATAGTCTGTACCAAACACTGTGATGAGCAAAAGGAACAACGAGGAACAAGACAGACAGTTTCTGCCCTTAAGGATCTTAAATTTGAGTCTGTCAGATCTGTTCATAAACATTTTTAGATGACTTTGGTGCGTATCCAGAAAACACATTAATTATATTTTTATATGACAAGCAGCTAAAAAAAAATTAGATCCTGCAGATGATGAAATTTATTCCCAAGGAATCTTAAAAGGCTGGTGTAATAAATTAAATTAAATAATACTGAATATAATAAAGATAAATATAAGTCTCTTCCCTTGAATCCAAAATTAACAACCACAAAAACCCACAAAGACCATCATAGGCGTAACAGTTTGAAGGAACATATAACTTAACAGCAGATGACAGAAAATGATTCATGGACTTTGGCAGAAAACACAATATGACTATGCAGTGTGACTGACTGGAAAAAAAAAGTAAATACTATAATACTGAGATGTATGCATCAAACATATATTAGAAAGAGTAAGTAAATAGGCAGTGGCCCAGGTATCATCTTTATGAGATATACACAAACAGTGAAGGACATGTATAAGAAATGGGCCAGAATAAAGATGGCTTCTGTGACAGAAGAGGAAATATAGAAAGAAACGGAAATGTCTATCCCCCAAAAGGGTCACTGGGAACAAGATACACACCTTCAAATATATAAAAGACTGTTCTGTGGAGGAGGGTCTATACTTGTTCTGTATGACATCTAGAGGCTGAGGTAGGATAAAGCAATGAAAACTAGAGTGAATCACATTCAGCTCAGATGAGGTACAGACCATGTTGTCCAAACATTTACCCATGGCCAATGAGCTCTATGGGATCTATCATACTAGGCTTCTCTCTAGCCACTGTCCCACTGCTCTCCCACCCGCTCATTACAGGTCACCTACTGTCATCCTTCCTATTCCTCAAACTCATCAACCTGACCTCAGCATCATGTTCTTGCTAGTCCTACTGTCTGAAAAGCTTTTCCTCCAGATGTGTACATGGTTGGCCTTTTGTCATTAAGGCCCTTAGCATTAAGGTAAATTCTGATGAGAAGGCTTTTCTGGTCACCCTATCTAAGTTAGCATCTCCAGTCACTTTGCAATGCAACACTATTTTATTTTAGCATTCATCCCTATATATTATCTTCATGGTGGTACATGGACTTTTGCTTCCTACTCACTGTCGAGTTCTCAGCCCCTTGTACAACGCCTGGAACATTGGGTGCTCAGTGAATATTGGTCGAATGTATGAATGAATGTAAAGTTGGCGAGATCTGCCAGAATATATGTTTGAGTGAAGAGCAAAAGCTCACTGGGAAGGCTATAGTGGGGGAGATTTGCACACAGATTAAAAAGTATAACTGGGTGATCTTAAAGACCTTTTTAATCCTGAAGTTCTACAATTAATCCCTAATTTAGGGTATGCATTATAATTTCACTAGTGGTTCAAGTGAGATGATAAATGGAGACTGGAACAGCCAAGAAGACTTCATCAAAGATGCAATTGTTGTTCAGTTCCTAAACTTGTCTGACTCTTTGACCCCATGGGCTGCAGCATGACAGGCTTCCCTGTCCTCCCAGAGTTTGCTCAAACTCCTCTCTATGGTGGAATTTAGACAGTAGGAATGGGAGGAAAGATGTTTTAGGAGAAAGAAATATCATAAACAAAGTCTCAGAGGCAGACCTGAGTACCATATGAGTGAGAGACAACTGTAAGAAGTTAGGGTCATCTAAAGGGGAGGATGTGCTTTGGAAATTGAGAAAAATGAGACTAGACAGATAGAGTAGGGCCACAATACAAGGTGGGACCTTAAAGCCAAACTATGAATTACATTCTGTGGGAAAATCCTGAGTATCCTTGAGAAGATAGGTGAACACCATGATAAAGGCAATGATTTAAGAGATGTTAATCTATGATAGAATCTGACCTTGTAATTGATTTGAACTAAATGATATCCCTTATATAAATAAAGGATATATNGAAAAGACTCTGATGCTGGGAGAGATTGGGGGCAGGAGGAGAAGGGGATGACCGAGGATGAGATGGCTGGATGGCATCACTGACTCAATGGACATGAGTTTGGCTGAATTCCGGGAGTTGGTGATGGACAGAGAGGCCTGGCCTGCTGAGATTCATGGGGTCACAAAGAGTCGGACATGACTGAGCGACTGAACTGAACCGAACTGTACTTACACCTGGAATCACACACTTGAAGGCTGAAAAGGACCAGATAACCTGAGGCAACCCTCTCATTTTGCAGAACAGAAGGAAGGCTCAGAGAAGGTAAGCTGCTTACCCAAACATACACAGCTAAAAAATGGCAGAGTTGGAAATTTGAACAATTGACCCAAAACCAAAACACATTCCTTTTCCACTTAATCACATTTCTTACTATGACCTTGAAAGGCCAGTTCTTTTTTTGAGATTTTATTTGCAGCAGTTTTTTTTTTTTTTTTCCCCCTACCACAACAAATGTGGCAGAAGACACTCATGAATGCAATATGTTTTCATGGTGTATTCAGAGTTTGATGGAAATCAGACAGTATTTTGCATGAGTGTAAACAAATAGTACCACAGGGCTCTCGAAAGCCTTACCATAATTTATAATTGGTACAATTTTGCAAAATAATGTAAGCCAGAGATTAAATGAGTTATTAGCACTTCTCAGAATTTGAAATATAATAATGAAAATGACACTGAGAATAATAGCTTTGACTAAGTGCTGATTATGTGCCAGGTGTTGTGCTAAATGTTTTAAGCCCAAATCCAGATGTAACAAAGAACAGTGGTTGCCTAGATTCCAATCCTGGCTCTGCCATTTGCTAGGTGTTGTACTTGAGCAAGTTCTTTAAACCATTATTTTATTCATCATTTAGGTGTATCCACAGAGGAGGGCTGGGCTTCCCTGGTGGCTCAGAGGTTAAAGCATCTGCCTGGAATGCTAGAGCCCTGGGTTCGATCCCTGGGTCGGGAAGATCCCCTGGAGAAGGAAATGGCAACCCACTCCAGTACTCTTGCCTGGAGACCCATGGAAGGAGGAGCCTGGTAGGTTATAGTCCATGGGGTCGCAAAGAGTCGGACACGACTGAGCGACTTCACTCGCTCACTCACTCACAGAGGAGGGCTACTATAACACCTACTTCACAAGATTATTTTAGAGGTTAAGCATGCAGAACAGTCATTGAGATTTTACCACTTGCTAGGCTCTGTTCTGAGCCCTCAATAAGTGTTAGCTCTTATGACGTCACTTCATCCTTAGTGTGAGGCCATAGATGCTTGATCTGTTCCCTGCAACTGATACAATCGTGCATGAAGATGTAACAGAAGTGCTTGGAATATAATAGAAACTCAATCAATATTTCTTCAATGAATAAGTCCATGAGTCGTGTGCCCTTTTCGCTCTTCATTTTGCAGTTGAAGAAACTGAGCCTTAGTTCTTTTTAAAGGGTCACATGGCTAGGTTTTATGATATGATGATGTATTAAAATGTGTGACGGGCAAACATATAGACAGACTGTGGTTGCCAAGGGGGCAGGGGAATGGAGGAGTAATGGATTGAGAGTCTGGGATTAGCAGATGCAAATTATTATATATAGAATGGATGAACAACAAGGTCTTACTGTATAGCACAGGAAAATATATTCAGTATCCCGTAATATACCATAGTGGAAAAAAATGCAAAAAAATGCTTTGCTGTACACCAGAAACTAATACAACATTTTAAATCAACTATACTTCAGTAAAACAAATTCTTTTAAATGTGTGATAAGGAATCATATAAAAGTACAATTACAAGGGCATGAGAGAAGAAGGAGTACCCTAAATCTGTTTTAATTAGTTTTAATAATCTGATTGTTCTCCAACATGACTACTCATGATTTGAAGGCATAAGTTACTAGAGCCATACCTGATTCTGAGATTAGTGTACTGGGATAAACCTGTGGGCAATGCAGAGCCACAGCACATTAGGTGTGGGGTGATATGTGCAAAGGCATTGAAGGAAGATGAGTGTAGCCTAAGTATGCATGAAATATTCGGGGGCCAGGGCTGGATGCAGGCAGGGTAGTACAGCAATAAGGTAGGCTGAAAAAATAAAAAAATCACCTTAGGTTTTTGTAAATCATTAAATTATTCTGACAGCCCCCCTCCCCCACCCCACCTCTCCCCACACTTAGGATCTCATTCACCAGGACACAGTGAGCAGGAAGAAACCTAACCCAGCCTGGCCAGTTCCAAGTGGCCTCCAAGTACCCCCAGCTCCAGCAAGAAAGGCTAGATGGTGAATCTGCCTGACCCCAGGGATACTGATAGGGTCCTTTTAAGGGGAAGAGAAAAATTTGATCTGGGATTTTACCTGCAGCTGTCAGAGGGGACTGTGTGCACTCATGAATAATCCAGAGGGAATTCAGAACCCCAGAGTGTCCGCTGCCCCTGCCGTCGGCTGGCTTGGCTGACAGTGGAGTCAGGCCGGCGGTTGTGACCATGCAGTCAGTTCATCCCACGGCACCTATTTGTACTCCTCCTCTGCAGTTCAGCTCCACCATGTCAAACCCACTGGGGAAGAGGTGGGATGCGGGCAGTTTGGGGAGAGAGGAAGAGCTGAGGTAGAACATGCTGGACACAAGATCCTGCCTGGCCTGAGGGACTAGTCATGTCAGCCTTAGTCTCCCTGGGGGAAGTCAAAACAGTGTGGCCTTCGTGCGCACCTGGCACTTTCACCAGTGAGAACCAGATGCAAGTCTGGAAGGCAGGGCGTGAAGACAGACAGGGGCTGCAGGAGACAAGCGATGATGTAGGCAGTCAGGACTCCCTGACCTTTATTAGCCACTGTATTTGCAATTGTTCCTGAGATGCTATGACTGCATTTGGAAATGTGCATAGGGAATGAATGGGAAAGGAGAAAGATTCCTGAATCAGTGGGGGATGAGCTTGAAGGAGACAAGGATATGCTGCAGAAAGGGCAGGCTCTAGGGTCTAAGAGACTTGGGTTCAAATTTCATCTCAGCCAGTGTCTCGCTGTGGGACTTTGCACAGGTTTTATCACCTATCTGGGCCTCAGTTGCATCATCTGTAAAATAAGGATAACTGTGGTGCTAATAAAATGCAACAGCTCAGTTTTGGGGCACTGAATTATGCCAGATTTATATTACAGCATAATGTATAAGTTCTATGTACAGATTCAAACTATGTGGGTTTGAGTCCTACTTCCGTAGTTAATTAAGTAAACCTGGAAAATTAACTTGTCTGAGTTCTCATTTTCTCATCTGTTTGATGGAGATGGTAGCAGTTTCTATCTTCCATAGAAGAGAGCCAATAAATATCTGTTGAATGAATGAGGGANTATATAAATAAAGGATATATATATATATATATATATATATATATATATATATATATAAAACACAATTTATTATTTTCTAATCTATTCCATTTTAGGAGGCTCTAACAATAATCCTGATGTAAGATATGAGGTCCTGACCTAAGATAGTAACAAGTGAAACAAAAAGATTAATGTGAGAGATTTTTTTTTTAAGCTATCAGGATTTCATGCCTAAATTAGTAATAACTATAGTTATTTCCATAATGGAACCCAAAATATAGTAGGTGCTCAATAAATATTTGCTTACGTGCCATAAAAAGATTATATTACTGAACATTGGCAAGATATCTAGAATCCTATGTGTGACAAGGGTAATGAATTTGCACATATCCTCTCACCCAGAATCCATTGCCACCAGTGTGCTGCAGGTGGCTGGGTGAGCATGATCAGGTGAAAACGATGTCCTCTATTGTAAACTGTCCCTATGACTTATATGACTGTGACCTTATTAGAAACATGCTCCGTTCAGAACAGTTGTTACAACCTCATGTGACCAGGCCTCTGTGAGGCAGCACCATAAAGGGATCAGAATGATTTCTTATCCATCTTGCCAGCACTAATACAATAAATACAGTCCTTTCCAATTAATCACTTTAAAAGCCCATCCCTTTCATCTCATTCTTCCCAGCCTTCCTGACACTTCTCTTTACAAAAGACTTTTAGAAGCCACACACCAGCCAAACAATTAAAATAACTCATCACTCAATAGGCATTGGTTCATGCCATGTGACTCTCTGCCAGATCTCCTTAAAAGCATCAACACAACTCTCTGCTTCAGGCAGCGCTGGTTAGAGACCAAGATCCCCATTGACCCCCACCGCTTTCACTTCTTCTCCCTTGTTAACTGGCCTTTCTTCTCTCTCCATTTGATTCATTTATTTCTAATACTGCTTGATTTGTGTTGCTGTTTTTCCCCCACATTTTTTTGCCAAAGAAATGTCAAATGCATTTGTTATGTGGATGAATTCAGTATGCCACCCTAGAAGAGCCCAGTTGAATTTGGGAAGAGGTGTAACACAGTGTAACAGACTCCAGGAGACAGTAGAGGACAGAGGAGCTTGGTGTGCTGCCAGCCATGGGCGTGCCAAGTCAGACGTGACTTATCGACTGAACGACAACACAGGGCAACAGCTTTAGAATCACACAGCCTGGGTTTGAAAGCTGGCTCCGTTGAATCTGAGCAATTATCAGCTGTATGACCTTCTACAAATTGTTTAACCTTTCTAAGCTACTTTCTTAAACTCAAAAACAAGAATGTTGATAAAAGGAATAAGATAATCTTTGTAAAACACTTAGTTCTTAGCACATAAAAAATTTCCCCACCTTCCATTTAAAACTATCAGAACAATAATAAGGATTAACCACATTAATTAATCTTAATAATTCAGAGATTGAGGGAAAATCAACTGCTCTGTCTGTACCACACTCTAACAACTACTCAATCCCATGAAAAAATTGGTCTAACAGACACAGGTGTAAATACAGTAAAGGAACTGAGAATGCCATTTATTTGAATTGTTCTCTTTCTCCTTGGTGATAATGTTTTCTCAGTAACAAACAGATGAATAAATAAAAGCCAGTAATTTTTCACTTTATCTCACATTTGAGGAGTCAAGAGGAAATGAATATAAGAAATACTCTCAGAGAAGAGAAAGGTGCAGGCATGAGCCTTACAAATATCCATGAGAATTTTTTGCAAGTGCTTTCAATACAAGGTTAATAAGTAGACCAAAGGGCACTGCAGCCATATTTGCAGAGCAAACAGGCATGATGCCTTTCATGAGATCAGGGCTTTGAAGGTTTAAATTCCAATTCTGCTGCTTTCCATGCAGCCTCAGCCAATTTGCTTAAGCCTTCAAAGCCTTGACTTTCTCATCTGCGAAATGGAGACAATTAAGAAAAGTAATATATGTAAATTTCTTATACAAGATAAGCATCAGTGTTTATTGTGTCCTTAACTCCTGTAGGGCAATGTAAACTAAATAAAATAGTTTTGATCAGGGCTACTGGGCTACGTCACTCAGACTGTACATGGTACAAAGAGGATTTTGTATCTGGATATATTAGGCAGGCAGGTCTTCAACAAATATTTGATCATTTGTTTTGGCTTTAATGGAATTACTTTGCATACCCCAACAGCTAATCTCGGATCTGCTTCATAACCTTTGTAGGTAGAGAAGCTACCAGCTTCCTAGGTCTGCACCATCCTGACCTAATCCCAAGATCCTGTCTATTTCATTCACCACAATTTCTTCATTTCCTTTAGTCTTAGAATGTTTCCAGTGTTTTGGCAGAAGAGCTATCCATGGAAGACAATTTTTTTAACATATTTGGACTGTGTTAAGCTTCCACTATATTTAATTATCACTCTGTGGTCAGGAGGTATTTCAAACAGAATTGAAGGAAGAATAATAATTTGAATGATTGCCCTGTACAATAAATTATATCAATGTCATGTATCTACAAACATCAGAAAAGGGGGCTATCTCTCTTTTTTCCATTTTGAGTGAGAAGATTGTTATAAGCCCTAGAGACTATTGAATCTGAAAGGGGTGGGGAGCTCCCAACTTTGGGGAGGTTTGGGCTGAGTGACTCGGGGTCAGCTAAATGACTGGATTGTGGGTTGGGAGATGGATGGGGAGGTCCTTCAGAGTCAGGGGCAAAACAGGAAAATGCAAATCCTACTCTTTGGTGCATATTTTATGGGAGAGAAATATATGAATAAATTTGAAATAACTACTTCATAGACTAATTTTTGTATTCCTTTCCTGTTTTTGACATAATTTTTAAATTTTAAAATAGCTTTTTTTATTAAAAAAAGATAGGTGTTCACTGAAGAATATTATACAGACAAGCAAAAGGAAAATAATTCAAAGTGCATCTGCAAAAAAGCAGATCAGTGATTGCCTGGGCATGGAGGGTGGGGGAGATAGAATTGATTAAAGGGGACATAGAGAAACTTTTTGTGGTGGTAATGATTATGAATTCTTATATACTGTCAAAATTCATCAAACTGTATACTCAATCTGGATGTGATTTATTGTATGCAAATTATACCTAAAAAGCCAATTCATACTTTTCAAAGTACTTCTGTTATTACTCATACAAAACTATTGTTAATATCCATATGTACATTTCTTCAATGACTTTTCTATGTATCTATGAATATACATGTTTATTTGTTTATACAAAAAAAGGTATCATTTTTATCAAATATAACAGCTTTCTATCAATTTCAATTTTTTATTCTCTTACTTGGAAATAGATTTTACCACCGTAACCACAAAACATATTACATAACACAGAAGAGAAAAAATTGCTTTGGAGAAAGAGAAATAGGGGAAGTTATTCTGACTTTTACAGCCTCCAGGATCTCATTATTGGTGATTCAACAATCACTGTACACCTAATAGGCACTGTATAAACGCTGGATAGCAACACCTGCCATTAGTAACGTCATAGTAACTGAGTGGTAAGAAGCCCACTGGCAGCTCCTGCCAATACCCGAGACTACATCACATCTGCCTATGAAAATGTGAGTCCACCTGTAGGTTTATGCCTGGTGTACACCCTTACAGCCCTCTGCTTCTAGAGATTTACTAGATATTTTAAAAGGTAGGGGAACAGAAAATGCTGACCACTTCCTCCAGAGGCAAAGCTATCATTTTCCAGAGCTAATTGTAAGGTAGGCAAAACTTTACCTCTACCCTCTTAGAGTTTCCAGCCAGGACTAAGAATTTAACTGATACAAGAGAGTTAACAGGGGGGAAATAATACAAGTTTTATGTAATATAAGTTTTACATAATAAAATTTCTAAGTTTACGGGGGCCTTCACAAGGAAATGAAGACCCAAAGAAGTGGCAGAACCTAAATGATTTTACACTAGGTTAAACAACTAGAGGCAATTGTAGAAAAGTAACTAAAATAAACGGGGAGGCTAATGGAAGAAAGGAATCATTTAAACCAGGTCTGTTTGTACAGAATTCTCTTAGCTTCAACTCTTCACTTCAGGTGATCAGAATGTTTCTTTCCTCTTGGTAAGGACAGGACATCTTTCTCATGGAAGTTTTATCCCCTGCTTTTAGGAAGAAAAAGGGAGATCAGAGCACTCTTCTCACACTTGCTGTTTTTCAAGTGCCTTTAGCTTAAAATAATCCTTCTGCAACAGTATCATATTTTGGAGTAATATTCTGGTTTCTTTTATAATTCTGAACCTCCAAGAACCAATTCTTTTATCTATGTGAGAATTTGGGAATAGAGAAAGAGCTGGAAGAATTAAAGTCAAAATCATCCCAGCAGTTAACACAGATGTCAGGGTACAGATACAATTACAGGGAAAGCAGCAACAATTACCTCCTGGCTTCTGCCTCTGCATCTCTGGACATCTGTGTGTAGATGGGCTACTCAGTCCAAGAGAGAGAATTATACTTCCTACCAGGGGTATTAAACAAAGATTCTAACTATAAGGTCATCTGTCTCTGGGATATATGGTTCCTAAAGAACAGAAAAGGAAGCTGTTAAATTCCAGACACTTTTACCAGAGACAAAATAATCTGGCCTCATTTACAGAAAAACAAGAACAGAACGCTAGTGAGATTTCCTGACTCACTTAGAGCAGAACCATAGGCAAATGAGGGTTTAATCAGGGCTTCCTGATGACTCAGGTGTACACACCTCCAGGATGGAAGAGTGCCTAGTGACCAAGGAGAGGCTAAGCCAAGCCGGAGGCTTGCCAGGTGTATCTCTATATCCAAGAAGTCAGACTTCTGCACCCTCAGCTCTCACCTGAACCCAGGGAAGAGACCTGGAGACAGGAAGGCCTGAATCTCTTTGGGCCAGGGCTCTGCATAAGGGCACCTGAGTGGCTGAACAAGCTGTTCCCCACATCTGTATCTGTACATTGTATGGCTGGAGCTGCTCTTGGGCCCTCACTCAGCAAGTATGTACAAAGTGAGGGCAATATGTGAAAAGCAGGGAGTCAGGACACACTGAAAACAGCAGAGAAGTGACTGATGACAGGGTGGAGGACAGAACAACTGTAAATGCACAGCTGTCTGGAGCCAGTTAGCATTGGGCTAAGAGCCCTGAGGACCTCAAATATTCCTGAGGTCATGGCAGCATTGTAGCATTGGACAATGATTGATGTTCAAAGCAAATCATCAAGATAAGGTCAAATTATATTCAGAACATTTTATTTAAGAAGGCAAAGTAGAGCATTTGGGAAAAATCACTTTCCAAAATAAAGTTTTAAAGTTGGCATTTAAGTTCAGGTTATATCATGTTGGCTGTTAATAGCACTTCCACTTAAAATATTAAGTATAATCCCCCCAAAAGAATAAAATACTTAGAAATAAACCTACCTAAGGAGGCAAAAGACTTGTACTCAGAAAACTGTAAGATACCGATGAAAGAAATCAAAGATGACACAAACAGATGGAGAGGTATACCATATTCTCGGATTGGAAGAATCAATATCAGGGAAATGACTACAGATGTGAGGCAATCTACAAATTTCAATGTAATCCCTATCAAATTACTAAAGAATTTTTCACAGAATTAGAATAAATTTATAATTTGTATGCAAACACAAAAGACCCCAAATAGCCAAAGCAATCTTAGGAAAGAAAAACAGAGCTGGAGAAATAAGGCACCCTGACTTCAGACTATACTACAAAGCTACAGTAATCAAAATAGTATGGTACAGGAACAAAAACGGAAAATAGACCAATGGAACAGGATTGAAAGCCCAGAAATAAACCCATGCAACTATGGTCACCTAATCTATGAAAAAGGAGGCAAGAATATACAATGGAGAAAAGACGGTCTCTTCAATAAATGATGCTGGGAAAACAGGACAGCTATGTGTAAAAGAATGAAATGAGAACACTCTCTAATACCACACACAAAAATAAACTCAAAATGGATTAAAGACCTAAATGTAAGGCTGGACACTATAAAACTCTCAGAGGAAAACATAGGCAGAACATTCTTTAACATAAATTGCAGCAAGAATTTTTGATCCACCTCCTAGAGTAATGAAAATAAAAACAAAAATAAGCAAATGGGATCAAATTAAGCTTAAAAGCTTTTACACAGCAAAGGAAACCATAAACAAAACAAAAAGATAACCCTCAGAATGGAAGAAAATATTGCAAACAAAGCAATCAACAAGGGATTAATCTCTACAATACACAAACAGCTCATGCAGCTCAATACATACATTAAAAAGAAAAATAACCCAATCAAAAAATAGACTTTTCTCCAAAGAAGACATACAGATGGCCAAAAAGCACATAAAAAGATGCTCAACATTACTAATTATTAGAGAAATACAAATAAAAGCTACTACCTCACATGGTCAGAATGGCCATCATAGAAAAATCTACAAACAATAAATGCTGGAGAGGGTTTGGAGAAAAGGGAACTCTTCTACACTGTTGGTGGGAATGTGAATTGGTACAGCCACTATGGAGGACAGTATGAAGTTTCCTTAAAAAAACTAAAAGCAGAACTACCATATGACCCAGCAATTCCACTCCTGGGCATATACCCAGAGAAAACCATAATTTAAAAGGCACAAGTACCCCAGTGTTCACTGCAGTGCTAGTATAAGAGCCAGGACATGGAAGCAACCTAAATGTCCATCAGTGAGGAATGGATAGAGATGTGGTACACAGATATAAAGGAAAATTACTCGGCCAAAGAACAGAACAAGATAATGCCATTTACAGCAGCATGCATGGACCTAAAGATTGTCATACTGAGTGAAATGTCAGACACAGACAAATATCACATGCTATAGTTTATACGTGGAATTTTTTTTAATTGGCAATTTTTTAAAAAATGAACTTATTTACAAAACAAAAGTAGAGTCATAGCTGTATTGGAAAACAATCTTACATT
This sequence comes from Neotragus pygmaeus, assembly GCA_006410875.1. Classification (NCBI taxonomy): domain Eukaryota; kingdom Metazoa; phylum Chordata; class Mammalia; order Artiodactyla; family Bovidae; genus Neotragus; species Neotragus pygmaeus. The sequence goes on from SJYV01051198.1 coordinate 1,011,945, forward strand.
CCCAGGGGATAAGGGGAGGAGGGAGAGGAATAAACTGGGGAATTGAGACATATGCATACTACTACATATAAAATGGAGAAGGCAATGGCAACCCACTCCAGTACTCTTGCCTGGAAAATCCCGTGGATGAGCCTAGTAGGCTGGGGTCGCTAAGAGTTGGATGCGACTGAGCGACTTCACTTTCACTTTTCACTTTCATGCATTGAAGGAAATGGCAACCCACTCCAGTGTTCTTGCCTGAAGAATCCCAGGGACGGGGGAGCCTGGTGGGCCTCTGTCTCTGGGGTCGCACAGAATCAGACACGACTGAAGTGACTTAGCAGCAGCAGCAGCATATAGAAAATAGATACCTAATAAAAATCTACTGTATATCACAGGGAACTCTTCTCAGTACTCTGTAATGGCCTATATGAAGAAAGAATCTTAAAAAAAAAACAAAACAGTAGATATATGTAGATGTATAACTGATTCACCTTGCTGTGCACTTGAAGGTAACACAACATTGTAAATCAAATATACACCAATAAAAAATCTTTAAATATATATTAGGTATATTCAATATTACTATGCTAAAATCCCATCCAGAGAATTTATTTTTATCTATGTAGTCTTACTGATATATAAATATATATACAGACATTAGACACCTATTTTTAAATCAAACAAAATCTTGCCATTTCTTCCAGGAACTGATGCCATTAATTACTTCCAGCTCCTTTATCTCTACTAGATCTTTCTCTCCAACATATAAGCACGTTCAAGTCTCTCTTAAACCAAAATAAGAAACTTTGCCTAGGTCCTACTGCACCCCACCCTCTCCCAGCACTGACCTATACCTTTCCTTTCCTTCATAATCAAACTTTTAAGAATAGTTCTGAATCTTGCAGCCACTTCTCTAAGACATTCTTTGCCATTTTCCAATGCTTTACTTTTATTAAATTCTTATCTTCTGCATATTTGCATTTGCAGTTGACTGCACCCCGCTTCTTAAGCCACACTTTCCTCCAGGCCCCTGTGATACTCCCTTGCTATACTTTCTTCCTACCTCTGTCCCCTTTCAACTTTACCTTTCCCATCTGAATCCTCAGTATCAGTATTTCTTAGGGTTCTATCTCTGGATATCGTCTCACTGGAAACATCCTCCCTGGGCAATCTCTCCCACTTTTTCTTTGATGACACCTTCATCTATATATTTCTGCAAAGTTCTTACTTGTGTCCATTATTTGCATGTGACTGTGTAAACCAAAGTGAGTGACCATCTCCACCTGGATGGCACTTACAATGTCTCATATTCAAGTCTTGCTCTTCAGACTTCCTCTTCCTTGGGTTTTCCCTATCTAAGAACCACTCATCAATAACTCAAATTTGGAGACACTATAGATTCTTTCCTTTCTTTCATTCACTCATCCAAACAACCACTATCTCCTCTTGATTCTACTTTAGTATCTCTCAAATCCTTTAGTATCTCTCAAAGCCAGCCTCCAGCCTGACTCCTGTGTGTTGCTTTAATTGCCTGTTGGATCAAGGTAAGTCTTCAGTTCTCACCTTAATACTTCAGTTATTGTTTCCTGAACTTTTTGCTGGTAATCTTTGACTCTTCTTTGGAATTTTGTATTTGCTAATCTAGATTTCTTCTCACTCACAATCCAGGACATGAGGCCCCTGTCTGGTTACATAGTCCAAAGATCATTCTTCCTTTTATCTTACCACCACCTTCATAAGGTGGAGAGAAACAGGATAAATGCTCTTGATTGAGGATACGCCCCCATAAACCATAGATCAGTCATACATGATCGTCATTCTTCATTGATGGTGCCTTTGTTGGCCTCCCATTATGCTCTGAATTGTTTGATAGTTCCTGACTGCTGATTTCAATATTTAGATAGTCAGTGGGTCCACTTCTGCTGCTGCTGCTGCTGCTAAGTCACTTCAGTCGTGTCAGACTCTGTGTGACACCAGAGATGGAAGCCCACCAGGCTCCCCTGTCCCTGGGATTCTCCAGGCAAGAACACTGGAGTGAGTTGCCATTTCCCTCTCCAATGCATGAAAGTGAAAAGTGAAAGTGAAGTCACTCAGTCATGTCCAACCCTCAGCGACCCCATGGACTGCAGCCTACCAGGCTCCTCCGTCCATGGGATTTTCCAGGCATGAGTACTGGAGTGGGGTGCCATTGCCTTCTCCAGGGTCCATTTCTGTGATCTGCCTTTTCTCTTGATTATTAGCTAAATTTCATTGCCTTATTGAATGTCCATTATTTTTATATTATATGCCAGACATTAGGCATAAAAATGTCATAAAGATTCCAAATGTTCCCTTCTACCAAAGAGAGCTCACCCTTTCCTCTATTAGGCTAACAGGATAAGGACCTGATCACTTTCATTACATGAGAATATGATGTGCATTGGGACTGACTGTAGTTTTACAAAGACTTGCTCTACCTTGGATCTGACCCTGTTTTGAGCATATGGCTCTCCTGGGCTTGTATTGTGAGCCTAAGGGTCTTCAGCAACTTAGCCCTGGAAGACTACAAGAGATCTCAGTTTACCCTTCAGAAATTCTAGCCCAGCTCTTCAGCCTCCTGTCCCACAGCACTTTAAGTCAATATCTTGAGGAGATACTGGAGGCAAAGTCTTCCTCAGAGGGCTTTTGTTTCCTAAGCATTTCAGGACTACAGGAGGTAGATTTCACTTTGTGTTTTGAAATTTTTTCCCCTAGCTTTGTAGCCTCCTGTGCAGTACCTGAATTCAGCAAACATGTTATGGGGGATCTCTACCATATGAGTCTTCTTTTTCCTATTTTTCCCATTATTGCATTATACTTGCTAAGAACTTCACTGGTTTTTCTTTGCCCCAGCAGAGGTTTTCTGCCTAAACAAATCCTTTTACCACACTCAGAATCAGCAAGTGTCTTTGGGAACAAATAACAGACAGTATCAACTCACTTTGGAAAGTACTGTATTCTCTCTCTGAAATTTTAGTTTGTCTAATCCTTACTGCTTCCATAGCAACTTGTTGCCTTTAAAATACAATTTTTGTCATTTATCCAGGTTAACCTAGTTGTTGTATTCGGAGGAGTGTTGGCTTGCCATGGTGTACTATTTCTTACCCAGAAGAGAAAATCTCATGAGACTGTTTGATCCCTATCTCAATATTTTGTGCACAATACACAGTAATGTGCCATGAATTTTTAATTCATGAGCAAAGAAATCATCTCAGTTTTCTTAGCATCGTTTTCTCCTAGCGAGATAGTAATATTTTACATGAATTTAATGCTTAATGGTATATAAAATATTTTCAATTCAGGAAATAATTCATTTAATTCTTATAATACTTCTTCAGTAGGAGTTATAATAATGATTAGTAGGATAAAAATGGCTACTATTTATTGAGTACTTATTCTGTGCCTGCTGCTAAGCTGCTAAGTCACTTCAGTCGTGTCCGACTCTCTGTGATCCCATAGACGGCAGCCCATCAGGCTCCCCCGTCCCTGGGATTCTCCAGGCAAGAACACTGGAGTGGGTTGCCATTTCCTTCTCCAATCCTGTGCCTAGTGTTATGCTAAGTACTTTATATATATTATCTTATTTAATTCCTGCAATAAAGTTGGAATATAGTTCTCTCCCTTCTTCCATGAGAAAATGGAGGCTAGAAAATGCTAAGTGACTTGTCTAAGTGCTCAGTGGAAGAGTTGGGATTCAAATACAGTATGTCTGGCTCCCAGTCCAGGAAATTTTTCACTGCATTTCAGCTTTTTATCTGAGATAATATCAGTTTCCCTACTAGGTTCAATTAAAATACCTGAAATTCTTCGATCTATAACCTTTCCTAAGCACTGTGCTGTGCTTAATCACTCGGTCGTGTCCGACTCTTTGCAGACCCATGGACTGTAGCATGCCATGCTCCTCTGTCCCTGGGGATTCTCCAGGCAAGAATACTGGAGTGGGTTGCTATGCCCTCCTCCAGGGGATCTTCAAAACCTAGGGACTGAACCCAGGTCTCCTGCATTGCAGGAGGATTCTTTACCAGCTGAGCTACCAGGGAAGCCTTTCCTAACACTACATAAACACAAAATATAATTGTGAATGAACTGTCCCCAGATTATACCAAAAACATTTAGAAATAGGGTAAGGGAATTTAGTCGCTTTCCTCTTGTTAATAACGATGGTTTTGCCTTATGTAGATGATATTTCATTGTCTGGTCTCAGTTCTGGACAGTAACAATTATTTGTAGGACAAATGACTAGTTAGTATTAAGGATGTGTGTGTGTCTGTTTATGCAACAGTAATGCATAAACCTAACCTCATAGGAATTAAATCTATTCTTTGACTTCATTAGCACTTCAGTTTGAATTACTGAGTTAACTAGCCACAGATCAAATTAGTTCCAATTGCATTTAAAATGGAGGAATATATTGCTAAAACTGAAAGCTATTCCATTTGCTTTCTTAAAATTCACTACTTTACAATCTTAATGTCACTTGTTAAATTATTTGTTGTCATTTGGAAAAAAAAAGAAAGATTTACGAAAAAATCAGCCGTTTTAGAAACTAAGTGGATAAAATGTACACTTTTCATCATATTGAACTAGATTTCTCTTTATTAGGAATCATGTATATTTCTTAATCATTATTTCTCTCAAAATGCCTACAAAAATATTTTGATTCTGGGCTTCTATTCAGGGCACAAATAAGACAAGGGAAAAGTGGCAAAGTGTTTTATTAGGTCTTATCAGGTTTATTTTGAGGGCATGGCAACCCACTCCAGCATTCTTGCCTGGAGAATCCCCATGGACAGAGGGGCCTAGTGGGCTACAGTCCATGGGGTCGCAAAGAATCAGACACAACTGAACGACTAAGCACACATCAGGTATATTATTAAATAAGGATAAATGTATATTATAAGCTTTAGTTAAAGCATCATCTGTAATTTTTTGCTTATAAAATGTGCATAGAAAAAAAAATGTGCATGGGAAATAAGAGATACAAACTTTTCATCACCAAGTAAGAATTGTAGTAAGTAAATGATTATCAATAGAGACCTAGATTCTTTATTCAGCCTGTAAGCTATTATTATTCTCAGTGAGTGGAATAATTATCATAAACAATACAATATTTTCAGAAAGAATTGTCCTTACCTCCTTATCTCCTGTATGTGTATAGACTTCATACTTACATATATACATACATACACAAATATATATACATTCATATACATACATGTGTATCTTGCACAGACATATCCACCTATATCTATATCTATATATATATATATATACATACACACATACATATATATGTGCACATGGGGTATATATGCACTATGAATGCAGTGCATACATAACCTACATGCAGATACATATGTGTCAAACTAGATCTTTGTGTAAATTATTATATAGATATTTCCTGGTCTTTCAAGGTATTTTCAAACCATCACAGCATTTCCCCTTCATAATAGAGTGTGAAGTTAATATAAGAAAAAATCGAGGTACAAACGGTTAAGTTAAATGTTTTGTCCACAGTCACAGAGCAGGATGCAGATGAAAGCCTGATCTCCTGACTCCTTTCACAATGCTGCCACCCTTGCTTGATAGGCTTCACTCCAGCTCAGTCTGAGAAGGACACTATGTCCCACTGATATCCTTGAATCAGTTCACTCAAGCAAAAGGTCATTTTAGACAGAAAACTGGTTTGACTGATTTATTCCACCGTGTTGACCAATTTAAATAAAATGAGCAAACCAGGGTTTTTGTTTCTGTGTCACACAGACATAGCCTAAATACTGACTCAGTGCTGTTACACTGGCCTCTAGGACCCATTTTCGACCCTGTCCCCTAAATAAACACCTCTCTAATTAGAAAGTGACTGAAAGGCAGGACAGAGAAGATGAAAAGACAAAAGATGACACCTTCTTAAGCAAACACTATTGAATTACAAAAGCAAAAAAAAAAAAGCTATTTTTAAAAATTGCAACCACAAGGAAGCAAATGTATAGATCGTTTTCATTGTTTTTTTCCTCCTCGTTGCTAGGATGTGGTCTATATTAAAGATAGCGGTTACCCTGGTGAAAAGCTTCCCAGAGCAAAGTGACAGTGCTCCCCCTGCTGACCAAGAAGCCCAGGTTATTTTTTTGTTTTGTTTTGGTTTTTGTTTTAAAACAACAACAAAAAAATAGGGCAATTAGACATGGTTAATAAATAGCTTTAGACTTTACCTGCAAAACTGTATTCCAAAGATATTTAAATTTATTTAAAAGACACTGGAAATTTCCTTTCCTTGACATATGATGAAACATAAGGCAAATTCTGACATGGTGCCAGGTTTCTCACATCTTCAGTCTATTTCTTTGTTTGGTCTCTTCAACTCAGATTGAACCTGGAGATTAAGACTTTTCTCCCCTCTATAATTTAAACTCTGAGTTCAATTTGAACTTTTGAAATGCCCAAGGGTAAGAAATTGCTTGTAATATTAACTAGTGATTTTTGAAAATTACTAGTTACTGGTAATGGAGATGAGAGGGAAACTAAGAGAATTCTATAAATATCCTGATTTTTTTCACCATGGAAATTACTGAAAGCATCTAACATTGAGCTGAAAAGTTCAGGGATTGGGTGATCAAATTATGGAGGGGCAGGTAAGCTCCACTGAATTTGAAGGGTGTACAGCCTATCTGGTTAGCTATTAATATTACCAGAGAGAGTAGAATTTAGGGGAAGGATTTGGAAATGGAGCTATAGATTTAAAAATCAACTTATATATCACAGTTAAAGTCACGTGTATGTGTGAGATCATCCACAGAGAAAATAAAGAAAAAGAAGAGAAAAGAGCTGAATATGAAAACTTGTAGAACATCACCAACATTTAAAGAATGGGCAGAAAAGGAACCATTAGTAGAAACAGAATCTTCAGAGATTTTGAAGGAAAACTAAAGAAATGATTATAAGATTGACTAAAGTAGGAGAACATGTCAAGAGGGACTATGTCAACCATGTCAAAATCCAGAGAGGCCAAGAAGGATGAGAACTTAAAGAAACCATTGGTTTCGCTATTTAGAAGAACCCTGGTGACCCCAAGAGAGCACAGCGGTGGAGGCCAAACTCAATTTTAGTGACAGCTTACACAGTAGATTATAAAGTAAAAGTAATGAAAATAAACAATACTACCAATACATCTGGCACTGAAGAAGAAGAGAGAGAAAGACAGTGGTGTCCAGAGGAGAGAGTAGGGCAGGGGAAACTTCCTAAGACTTATTTGAATATGTCTGAAGGTTAATGCAGGGCCAGTGAAGAGAGAGAGACAGATGAGAAATGATTGGTTCAGACAGGCTAGTTGGGAGAGGAAAGGATCAAGAGCCCAGGTTGAGTCTCAAAAAGAATAAGAGTACATGTTCTTCTTGGACACCTGGGCAGTTAAGAAAAGATGTACAAACGACTTTTAGATAGCGGTGGGGGTGGTGATTTCAGAAGAACGGCAATGAGATGAAGGCTTAAGGAGAGCAGTAAAGGTTTTATGCTAGAGCAGCTCTGTAGGAGGAAAGGAAAATCAAACCAACCAAAGGTTTGTAAAAGAATCCCTGGGCAGTATTGAGAGGACAGTGAGACTGGAAATGAAAACCAAAGGAGATGAGTGTTGGCACAGTTGAATGCTTTTCTACAGCAGCAGCAGGTAGACCAAAGGTATGAGAAGGAAAAAAAAATCTGTAATTGGGCTGATTAAGTGATAGATTACCAAGCAATGCAATAAGTAATATCCTGGTAAGCCTGCAGCAATGAGTTTGGTTGTGGTGTGCAGGAAGAATGTGGAAGGAAATGAAGCTGCAGGCAGAAGGGATGGGATGGAGTGTGAAAGGTTGACAGTCTGGGAAGCTGAGATGAGATCCAGAAACCAGGGATGTCAAAAGAATTGAAAATCCCATTTAGTGGGAGAGTGAACTTGGAGAGAGAGTTTGAAGGACAGAAGCTGGAGTATGGAAGGGTTTTTGAGAATTCAGAATCTCTGGGATGGAGCCATGGCTGGCCTATAAATTGCTGACTGTGACAGAATGAAATTAAAAGCCAGATGCCAAATCCCTCAGAGAATTCCTCATAAAATGTGGAAAGATGAACCTGAATCAGATTGTAATGACTATAAAAGATGGGAATCTATAACAAGTTCCCATTTTTTAAGCCCCTACTCTGTGCCAGGCACTCTGTGGAGGTAACTTACACATGTTACCTCATTTAATTATTTCATTGTTGCTACTCTGTGTGGAGCTACTATTGCTCCCATTTTATAAAAGAAGAAACTGAGGCTCAGTGATATTAAGTGATTTGGCAAAGGTCATTTAGTCAGTAAATGGCAAAGATGGAACACGAATTCTCCCAAAACACCATACTGTGTAATTTAGTGTTGTGACCCCAGCAGCTAGCAACACCAAGCACATTTTAGGAGACAAAAACTACTGTCAAGAGAAGAAGGAAGGGAGGGAAGAAAAGAAGGAGAGGAGGGAGGGAATGGGGGAAAAGTATAGATTAGTGAAGAGGAACTAAAAAGCCTCTTGATGAAAGTGAAAGTGAAGAATGAAAAGGTTGGCTTAAATCCCAACATTTAGAAAACAAAGATCATGGCATCTGATCCCATCACTTCATGGCAAATAGATGGGAAAACAGTGGAAACAGTGTCAGACTTTATTTTGGGGGGCTCCAAAATCACTGCAGATGGTGACTGCAGCCATGAAATTAAGACACTTACTTCTTGGAAGAAAAGTTATGACCAACCTAGATAGCATATTCAAAAGCAGAGGCATTACTTTGCCAACAAAGTTCCATCTAGTCAAGACTATGGTTTTTCCTGTGGTCATGTATGGATGTGAGAGTCATGTATTGGACTGTGAAGAAGGCTGAGCGCTGAAGAATTGATGCTTTTGACCTGTGGTGTTGGAGAAGACTCTTGAGAGTCCCTTGGACTGCAAGGAGATTCAACCAGTTCATTCTAAAGGAGATCAGTCCTGGGTGTTCTTTGGAAGGAATGATGCTAAAGCTGAAACTCCAGTACTTTGNGCTGAAGAATTGATGCTTTTGAACTGTGGTGTTGGAGAAGACTCTTGAGAGTCCCTTGGACTGCAAGGAGATTCAACCAGTTCATTCTAAAGGAGATCAGTCCTGGGTGTTCTTTGGAAGGAATGATGCTAAAGCTGAAACTCCAGTACTTTGTCCACCTCATGCGAAGAGATGACTCATTGGAAAAGACTTTGATGCTGGGAGGGATTAGGGGCAGGAGGAGAAGGGGACGTCAGAGGATGAGATGGCTGGATGGCATCACTGACTCAATGGACATGAGTCTGAGTGAACTCCGGGAGTTGGTGATGGACAGGAAGGCCTGGCGTGCTGCAATTCATGGGGTTGCAAAGAGTCGGACATGACTGAGCGACTGAACTGAACTGAATGACAAGAAAAAAAATGAAAGAAAGACTTGAAAGCTCCCATACTTTCCTCTATAGCCCATTGCCTCTACAGAATGGCGTGGTCTACTGTGATGGCAAAATTTAATTACCAGGTATAAAAAACAAAGGAGCCTTCTATTTACTTCCCTCCACTTCCCTCACCATTAAATATGGGTATTTATTTTTAAATCAGAAGCCTAAACTAAATTAAGTTGCCTACATCAAGCTTCCTGATTATCTTCTATCTGTCCTAAATTGTCCTGTGGGCCAAGTAAAGAAAACAATGTGTTCTCTAACATGGACTTTTCCAAAACATGATCACTGCTATCAGCCTGGTGCCAAGCCTCCCTCCACTTTCATTAAAGTAATGGAACTGGGGTTAGATTTCTCTAGGGACACAGACTATTGATACAAAGGGCAATTCAACTGGATTTTGCCTGTCAAAAGCTGAAGGGAGAATGAGAATCGTTTTGTGTTTGCAGTGCTTTCTCACCACAGTCACTGGAAAGGAGAACGTTTTCACAAGTCTCTATTTTTGCTACAATATTTTTAAGAGTGTAATGCTGTAATAAAAGAAAACTTAGCCCTTGTATGCTGGGTCTTGGAGTAGTTTCCACGACCCTTACCCATCAAAACTAGCCTCGTGACATTCACTATAGTGAAGTGTTGTTAGCTTCCAGGCAGGTTGGGGTCAGGTAAATAACAACCTCAAGTTTATGAGAGCAGAGATCAGACCTCCAAAAGGCAGGAGGAAGTACACAAAATGAAGCTCTTGGGCAATCTTCATCTAGCAAATCAGGTGGTTTGCAGAGGTGTCTGTGGGAGAGTGTTTCTACCATGTCTCTGGGGCTCTGGGGCTGTGGAGAGTGAGAAATTAGAACATGTGGGGACCCATTACACCTCCATCTAGCACAGCTCCACTCTCACTTGTTTTATATGCTGGATTTCTAAATAAGATTTCTTTTAAGCAAAGATCATGAGTACTAAAAAAGCAAACAAACAAAACCAGAAAAGCCTAAGGTTCTTTCTAGTTCTAAAAATATACTCTGGTTATAAATCTACAGTGCAGCTACCCCAAAGGTGGAATGTTGTGATTTACTATGGTTTGATGCAATCCATGAGGATTTATTTGTTTGCTCAAAAATTGTTCTTATAAAATTCTAGATGAAGGACTGAAGAAGGAAAGGTTAGGAGAGGTTCAGATTGCTCTCGGGAGGAAGGAGCCCTCCCAAGTGACCCTGAGGCACCGCCAGTAGCCAAGGGACATCATGGGGCCCAGAGGGCCTACAGTGGAGAAGGGCCTCAAACAAGGCTTTGAGCACCGAGTAAAGTCCATGCTTTAACAAGACTGGCCCTAAATACAGCTTCAGCAAAGAGCCTGAATGTTTTTTTTCCGGTATCAAGGGAAACATAGTTGAGGGAGCGCAGGTGGTAATCCATCCTAGAATTGACAGGGAAATTCCTTAAAGGCATGAATACTGAGTCTGTGTCAAACAAACAAGCTTGGCTAATCAGAGGGAATCAGCAACTACGATCACAGAAGACAAAATAAATGTTTAGGAACTTTGAGCGTGGGCTTCCCTGGTGGCTCAGTGGTAAAGAATCTACCTGCAGGTGCAGGAGACAAGGGTTCAATCCCTAAATCGGGAAGATCTCACATGCTGTAGAGCAACGAAGTCCGTGAACCACAGCTACTGATTCTGTGCTCTGGAGCCCGTGAGCGGCAACCATTAAGGCCACAAGCCACAACTAGTGAAGCCCACGCACCCTACAGACCACACTCCACAAGAGAAATCCCCACAGTGAGAAGCCCGCACACTCTAACAAGAGAGTAGCCCCCATCTGTCACAACTAGAGAGAAAGCTCATGCAGCAATGAAGCACATTGCTTCAGCCAATGTGCTTAACCAGCACAGCCAAAATAAATAAACACAATTATAGAAACAACAGCAACTTTGGGTATGGGTGGGAAGTGGAAGGATAAGGGTCAATAGATCCTTTTCTAGTCTAAGCCTGAGGGAAAAAAGACAGTTAATTCTCAAATACAGGGTCAAATAGAATATGTAACATTCTATATCTGTATATTTTATGATTAAGGTTTATTTTCAGTTTATAAACAGTAATCCTTAGGGACAGAAGTAAAGTTGTTAATAGTAGAAAAGTATTAGTCGAAGATAATGCATACATTTTCTAGGCTATTTCTTTCTGTCTTGAAGCCGCAATCACAGCACTAAGGAGACACCTGTGCACAGGTGAGGGCAGTGATGCAGCATTTCCACTGAGGCCGGGGGCTGGGGTGGGCGGAAGAACCATGAAGGGTGGAAGCAGCTCCCGGTGAAGCTGAGAGACCCTCTGAAATGACGCGTGTGCAGTTCCTCNTTTTTTTTTTTTTTTTTTTTTTTCTAAGAACACGGCCAGTTTATTTTATACTGCCTCTCGAGGCAGTTAACCTGGGAAACAGCGGGCTGATCATGTAAATCGTCTGTGAGTTTAGCTTATTCAGCACACGTCTCACTCTTGCTCATGAGGTCAAAATGCGAACAAATCAAGCCTGGGAGGGAAATCCAGGTCAAGGGAAGCATCTTCAAAAGCTGCCATGTGGATCTTGACTTCCACAAATGGCTTGGCATCTTCCACAGAATGGTGGGAGAACTTTATTTTAACAAAAATATCTTCTTTTGAACCTGGCACCTTCCTGCACCACTAGAAAGCAGCTTTATTGGAGAAAAGCAATCCATTTATTTGAGCATACTCTTTTTAAGCAGTTGTAACTTTTTCTACCATCATAACACCACTCTGTACTTCTCTGCTGATGTCCTTCAGCACTTTTTTCAGGAGAATCTACATCTCTTTCTCTGTTTCCACTTCTTTATCCTCTCTAATGAGAAGATCCAACGTATCTCCCACTTTAACCTTTTCCAATATCTAGGCCCGTCTTCAGGATAACATCAAATTGTAAAGACTGTACAACTTTGTCCAGGTCTTTAGAGCCTTGACCTCACTAGGGTCCTCCAGCTCATTCATGTCATATGGTCCCTCTCTTCGTCAGAGTGCCCTTTGTCTTCTACTTTTTGCAGTCTTTTTGGTGGATTTTTTAGAGCTTATATTACTTTTGAGTCTTATGGAAAAATGGCAAAATATATTCTGGAAATATTAAAAGCCCTGGGAGTCTCACTGAGAAAATGCTATGGAGGAGTGTTTTATAATTTGATGTCTTTTAACTTGGCACTAGACAAATACAAGTATCGATTCCAGGAAATCCAGCCTTTATGTGAAGGTGTCCCTCGTTGTGCTCTTCAGAGTCCAATCCAGGCATCTGACTGTCCTATGGTGCTGCTGGGCAGTCTGACACTAGTCATAGCTATGGTGCATACTATCCGTATGTCAGGGATGCTCCTCCCTCCCTGCCCCCCCTTCCCCTAGGCTATTTCTTTTTATTCTTAAATATCTAAATCCTCTCACAGCAGCTTGCACATAATAGGTGTCCAATAATTATATGTTGAGTGAATAAATTATAAAATATTTTCGTGAGCATTGAGTCATGGGATCATTGACAGCTTTTCTTACCTCAGGCCACTGACAGAATCCTTTCAAGGACATGAAGTATATCTTTGAGAGCTGCCACATCAATGGTGGCTGAACACCATCAACACTATTAAAGCCTTTAATGCTCAAATTAATGATTCCTGAAAGTGAAAGAGGAGAGTGAAAAAGTTGGCTTGAANATATTAAAAAGCAGAGACATTACTTTGTCAACAGAAGTCCATCTAGTCAAGGCTATGGTTTTTCCAGTGGTCATGTATGGATGTGAGAGTTGGACTGTGAAGAAGGCTGAGCACCAAAGAATTGATGATTTTAAACTGTGGTGTTGGAGAAGACTCTTGAGAGTCCCTTGGACTGCAAGGAGATCCAGCCAGTCCATTTTGATCAGCCCTGGGATTTCTTTGGAAGGAATGATGCTGAAGCTGAAACTCCAGTACTTTGGCCACCTCATGAGAAAAGTTGACTCATTGGAAAAGACTCTGATGCTGAGAGGGATTGGGGGCAGGAGGAGAAGGGGAGAACAGAGGATGAGATGGCTGGATGGCATCACGGACTCGATGGACATGAGTCTGAGTGAACTCCGGGAGATGGTGATGGACAGGGAGGCCTGGCATGCTGCGATTCATGGGGTCACAAAGAGTTGGACACGACTGAGCAACTGAACTGAACTGAACTGAAGGGAAGGGAAGGGAAGAGAGGGAGGATTCGAATCCTTCGTAATTTTGCCATTTTTATTATCATATGTCTTGGTGTAGGTCTCTATTGATTCATCTTGTTTGGAACCCTCTGTGCTTCTTGTCCCTGGATATCTGTGTCCTTCTTTAGGTTTGGGAAGTTTTCAGCCATAATTTCTTCAGATACATTTTCAATCCCCTTTACTCTTTATTCTCCTTCTGTAATTCCTACTGTGTGTAGATTGGCACACTTTATATTATCCCATAGATCCCTTTTACTGCTTTCATTTTTTTGTCTTTTTTTTTTTTTTCGATTGGGTTATTTCCATTCTATCTAATAGGTCATTCATTCTTTCTTCTGCATTATTCATTCTGCTGTCCATTGCCTTGAGCTCAGCTTTTGTGTCAGCAAATGAATTTTTAAATTTTTCTTGGCCCCTCCTTCTAGTTTCTATTTCCTTTTTTACAGTCATCTGCATTTCTGTCAACAGTCTTTCGTAATTCCTTCAATATTTTCATTACCTCTGTTCTGAACTCAGTGAGTATGAGACTGAAGAGATCTGTGTCGTTGTTCTTTCAGGGGAATTCTCTTGGCCTTTGAACTGGGAGCTGTTCCTCTGCTTCTTCATTTTTCCTCTATTTCTCTTACTCTGTGAAAGTCAATAGTGAAAGTGAAGTCGCTCAGTTGTGTCTGACTCTTTGCGACCCCATGGACTGTAGCTACCAGGCTTCTCCATCTATGGCATTTTCCAGGCAAGGGTACTGGAGTGGGTTGCCATTTCCTTCTCCAGGGGATCTTCCCGACCCAGGAATCAAAGCCAGGTCTCCCGTATTGCAGGCAGACGCTTTACCCTCTGAGCCATCATAGAAGTCCTCTTACTCTGTGAGTTTGGGAGAAATAGTTTTCTTCTGTAGTCCGGGATGGTTTTTTATGAGAGAGTGCCTGTGGGTTGCTCGTGTGGGTTTCCCATTTTGGGGAGGGGGTGCAGTTACTGGTCTGGGTGCTCGCTGTCTCTCCTCAGCGTGTGCTGGCTGTCATCCCCGTGAGAGAGGATGTGCAGGTGCGGGGCCTGCACAGGCTCCAGGAAGGCGGGGGCAGCAGGCGGTGCCCGATCCCGGGACCCTCGGCAGCAGGAGCAGTCTGTGTCGGCCTCTGGAGTCTTAAGATGGCATCAGAGGCTCACACCCACCCCTGGAGCGTGTGCAGGTGGCGCCTGCTGCCTGAGAGCGTGGGGAGAAAGAAGCTCCTACGGCCGCCCCCCCTCTTCTTGTGCCCACTGCAGTAACAGCCCAGGTGCCTCCCCACACTCCCTCAGTCGTGAGCACACCCTAGCCCCTCAGGCTGCCCCCACACAGCCCACCAGTCCTCTCCTGGGTCTGACCTCTGAAGCCCGAGCCTCAGCACCCAGCCCCTGCTCACCCCAGTGCAAGCGTCTCAGGCTGGAGAGCGGACTTCCCGGTGTACGGAGAGCTTTCCAGGTTTACCATGCCCTCCCCGGGGCTCAGGGCCTGTCCTGATTCCTTTCTTTGTTTTTTATTGCCGTTGCATGGTTACGTGGAGATTTTCTTGCCCTTTTGGAAGTCTTGGGTCTTATACCAGCATTCAGTAGATGTTCTGTGAAAATCACTGCATCTGTAGATGTATTTTCGATTTATTTGTGGAACAAGATGAACTCTATATCTTACTTCTTGGCCGTCTTGATCCGACTTTTTGTGTCATATTTTAGATTCAGCATATAAATGATATCCTAAGTATTTGTCTTTCTCTTTCTGACCTACTTTACTTAGTATGACAGTCTCTAGTTGTATCCATGTTGCTGTGAAAGGCAGAATTTCATTCTTTTTTCTTGTTGAGTAGTGTTCCACTGTATGTTTGTACCACGTCATCTTTATCCATTCATCTGTTGATGGACATTTAGGTTGTTTCCATGTCTTGGCTGTTGTAAATAGTGTTGCTATGAACATAGGGGTGCATATATCTTTTAAATTATAGTTTGTCTGTATATATGCCCAGAAGTGAGATTGGTGGATCATATGCTAATTCTATGTTTAGTTTTCTGAGGAACCTCCATTACCCTTTTCTACAGTGGCCGCACCAACGTACATTCCCAAGAACAGCGTGGGAGGGTTCCCTTTTCTCCACACCCTCCCCAGCATTTGTTATTTGTAGACTTTTTAATGGTGGCCATTCTGACTGATGTGAGGTGGTGCCTCATTGTAGCTTTGATTTGCATTTCTGTGATAATGATGATGTTGGGCATCTCTTCATGTGCCTGTTGGCCACTGTATTTTGTCTTTGGAGAAACACCTATTTAGTTCTTCTGCTTATTTTTGATTAGGTTGTTTGGCTTTTTGTTGTTGTTGAGTTGTATGAGCTATTTAAATATTTTGGAAATTAAGCTCTTGTTGGTCATATCATTTGCAAACACTTTCTTCCATTCCATGAGTTCTCTTTTTCTTTTATTTATGGCTTCCTTTGCTGTGCAAAAGCTGGTAAGTTTTATTAGGTCTCATTTGTTTATTTTGCTTTTATTTCTATTGCCTTGGGAGACTGACCTAAGAAAACATTGGTATGACTTATGTCAGAGAATGTTTTGCCTGTACTCTCTTCTAGGAGTTTTATGGTGTCATGTCTTAGGTTGAAGTCTAAGCCATTTTGAGTTTATTTTTGTGTGAGAGTGTGTTCTAGCTTCACTGATTTACATGCGTCTGTCAAGCTATCCCAGCACTATTTGGTAAAGAGACTGTCTTTTTCCGCTTGCATATTCTTGCCTCCTTTGTCCAAGATTAACTGACTCTGGGTTTGAGGACTTATTTCTGTGTGCTCTCTCTTCCGCTCCATTGATCTCTGTGTCTGTTTTTGCGCACGCTGTTGTGATTACGGTAACTTTGTGATATTATCTGATGTCTGGGAGAGTTATACCTCCTGCTTTGTTTTTTTCCCATAGTATTGCTTTGGCAATTTTGGGTCTTTAGTGTTTCTATATACATTTTTGTATTGTTTGTTCTAGTTCTGTGAAAAATGTCATGGATATGTTGATAAGGATCACATTCACTCTGTAGATTTCTTTGGGTAGTATTGCCATTTACCAATATTAATCCTTCCAATCCAAGAGCATAGGATATCTTTCCATTTCTTTGAATCCACTATTTTTTTTTAAGGTTTTATTATTTATTTATTTTAATTGGAGGTTAATTACTTTACAATATTGTATTGGTTCTGCCACACATCAACATGAATCTGCCATGGGCATACACATGTTCCCCATCCTGAACCCCCCTCCCACCTCCCTCCCTGTACCATCCCTCTGGGTCATCCCAGTGCACCAGCCCCAAGGANTGAGTGCCTCTCAAGGGAAAGTCATTTTAAATGCCACTCACCTAAAGAAAATCATAATTAGGAAGGGAAATTAGGTTAGGAATGCTGTGCATTCCCAGGCCAAATAAACTATTCATTCAAAATTTTGAATTATTAGTACCAGAGTCCTGCTTCCTATAATAGGGAAAAACTGGTTGCTGGTAGAACTGTACCTTTCTTTAAGACACATGATATTTTGGAAGCAGGGAAAAACTGGTTGCTGGTAAAATTGTCCCTTTTCTTAAGACACGTGATATTTTGGAAGCATACTTTTAAAAGTCTAATCCAGAAGTCTGGGTGACCCAATAATCTACATTTTAACAAGTGGGTCCTAGAGAACAACAGGGCATGTTTAGGGCCTTCATTGTATTCTAAGAAGTAGATTCAAGGAGCATTCTTCCAGTTGTTGCTTATCTTTTTCTCAGTTCCCCCTCCCTTCCAAACCAATGTTGTGTAACAGGAAAATCAAAATGGCATCAGTATTGCCAACAGAGCTGTCTAAAATAGAGGTGGGAGGCCATCGAGGAAAAGTGACTGACATATGTCTCAGCCCAGATGGGGCTTCCCCAGTGGCTCAGCAGTGAAGAATCATCCTGCAATGCAGGAGTTGCAGGAGACACTGGTTCGATTGCTGTTGGGAAGATCCCCTGGAGAAGGGCATAGCAACCCACTCCAGTATTTTTGCCTGGAGAATCTCATGGACAGAGGAGCCTGGCAGTCTACAGTTCATAGAGTGCCAGAGTCAGACATGACTGAAGTGACTTAGCACCCATGCACGCACAGCCCAGATGAAATCTGAACTTCAATCACTATTGTCTTAACATAGGCATCCAGAACATCTTCCCAATGATCCAGAAACTCCAAAATACTTATTTGACCCTTACCCTAAAATAACTCATGACAGCTTATCCATTAAGGATAAATACTTCCTTTCTTGTGTCATAGTTAATCATAATTCTTGCCAGACAATTTTTACAATTTTGTGGCTTTTGCCTTACAAGCCCCTGACTCTCTTTCCAGGAACACTCTTGTTTTACCAAATCTGTGTCTCCTGAACTGCAAATTTTAAGACCCCAAATAAAGTTCTTTGTTCTCTGCAGCCTTGATACTGATTATTGTTTGACATTTGATATGTGTTTTAACTTAATGAAAAGTAAATTACAGGAAACACTTCCAATCTCAGGATAAAAAGTAGGATTTTTTTAAAGTTGAACATTCAAAATACTATAAAATCCATTGAGGCCAGATACGATTTTTTTTCTACTATGTATGAGTGAAGAGAGTTTAAACATGTGTTCTTGACTAAATATGCTATCCATTTATTTCCCTTGATTAGTGATTTTTTTCATTTTTTAAAAGCCAAAGCTCTTGCTTCAAAAAATCTTATTTAAGATCCCAATTTTTAAACAGATAAAACAAGGCTACGCTGGTTGAAATGCAAATGGAGGCTCAGAGCCACTTTTATGCTCATCACTTAGCAACCTTCAGATCCCAGAAAAACTTCTGTTCAACCCTAGGTTTCTGTAAGCAGTGGTTTATTCCACTGCTCAATATACTCTTAATTTTATTATTGGATCAAGACAATCTTCAGAGAAATACATATTTGAAAAGTGATTTGGGCCTTCATAGAATTGTCAGACTTCCCAGATAGCACTAGTGGTAAAGAATCCACGTGCCAAGGCAGGAGACACAGGAGACACAGGTTCGATCCCTGTGTTGGAAAGAACCCCGAGAGAAGGAAATGACAACCCACTCCAGTATTCTTGCCTAGAAAATTCCATGGACAGAGGAGCCTGGCAGGCTACAGTCCCTGGGGTCACAGAGTCAGACATGACCAAGCACACATACACAGAATTGTCTGAAAATATAGAATTAAATTTATTCAAATTGCATTGTTACCCTATTTTTTAATTAAAATAGATTTACTTAAAAGTAACCCAAGGATCAAGAGTTTATTTAGTATTATGGCCAAAAGCATAGACTTTGGAACTAGATTGACACGTTTCAAATTCCAGCCTTTCCATTTATTAACCACATGAACTCAAGCAAGTTATTTGACTTCCCTATGCCTTTGCAAAAAAGGAGATGAGGACAGTAATACTATCTACCTCAGAAAACACTGTATTAACATGCTATATATAAATGAGAAATAAATGAATTCTAGCTTATAAAGCAATCAGAAGAATGTTATAAAATGCAATAAAGTGAACAGTCAGAAAATTCTTTCCGTAGCCTCAGTATTAAGATTTCTTTCACCCAAAAATATGCATTTTTATTATGAAAGCACTGTGATTCTAATAAATGAATACTTCTTCATTGTGGCAAAAATACGAAGATATGTCTCCACTTCTCCCTCTAAGGCCCATGGGAGAAAAATTAGATGACTTCTCACTGAAACTATGCAAAGCCCCAGAGTATTTTAAAAGTAATCCACACAACTACTACTAGGTCAAAGCTGGCATATAAGTATGTAAAACCTATTACTCTCTTTAGGCTACAAGTACTCTTTCCATTACAACACCGTGCATTCTAGGTGGAAGGAACCGCAAGCCCAAAGAAATGAATACAGAGCATGTTTATAAAATAGTAAATATAAGAAAATAGCATAGGTTTTTATTTATTAAAAATTCATATTAACTTATTCAGTTCAGTGGCTCAGTCGTGTCCGATTCCTTGCGACCCCATGAATCGGAGCATGCCAGGCCTCCCTGTTCCTTACCATCTCCTGGAGTTCACTCAGACTCACGTCCATCAAGTCCGTGATGCCATCCAGCCATCTCATCCTCGGTCGTCCCCTTCTCTTCCTGCCCCCAATCCCTCCCAGCATTAGAGTCTTTTCCAGTGAATCAGCTCTTCTCATGAGGTGGCCAAAGTACTGGAGTTTTGATATGTATCATTAATTTAAAATATTAATATTAAATAATATAAACTTCATAATAGTAGATGGGAAAACAATGGAAACAGTGACAGACTTTATTTTCTTGGGCTCCAAAATCACTGCAGATGTTGACTGCAGCCAAGAAATTAAAAGACGCTTGCTTCTTAAAAGAAAAGAAATGACAAACCTAGACAGCACATTAAAAAGCACAGACATTACTTTGCCAACAAAGGTCCATACAGACAAAGTATGGTTTTTCCAAAAATCATGTATGGATGTGAGAGCTGGACCATAAAAAAGGCTGAATGCTGAAGAATTGATGCTTTTGAATTGTAATGCNCCAGTAGTCATGTATGGATGTGAAAGTTGGACTATAAAGAAAGCTGAGCACCAAAGAATTGATGCTTTTAAACTGCAGTGTTGGAGAAGACTCTTGAGAGTCCTTTGGACTGCAAGGAGATCCAACCAGCTCATCCTAAAGGAGATCAGTCTAATAATATCAGACTCTAATAATATCAGCTTTAATATCAGTCTCCTAAAGGAGAACACCCTAAAGGGTGTTCACTGGAAGGACTGATATTAAAGCTGAAACTCCAATACTTTGGCCAGCTGATGTGAAAAGCTGACTCACTGGAAAAGACTCTGATGCTAGGAAAGAGTGAGGGCCGGAGGAGAAGGAGACAATAGACGATGAGGTGGTTAGATGGCATCAGCAACTCAAAGGACATGAGTTTGGGTAGGCTCTTGGAGTTGGTCATGGACAGGAAGACCTGGAGTACTGAAGTTCATGGGTTACAAAGAGTTGGAGACAACTGAACAACTGAACTGAACTGAATGGTCTAGTGGATTTCCCTACTTTCTTCAACTTAAGTCTGAATTTGACAGTAAGGAGTTCATGATCTGAGCCATAGTCAGTTCCCGGTTTTGTTTTTGCTCACTACATAGAGCTTCTCCATCTTTGGCTACAAAGAATGTAATCAACCTGATTTCAGTATTGACCATCTGGGTTATACAATAAATCCTTGTTGCTTATCTATTTTATTTTTTATTATGTACTTATATTTGGCTGTGCTGGGTCTTTGTTGTTGCGCTGCCTTTTCTCTAGTTGCAGCCAGCAGGGGCTACCCTCTAGTTGTGATTCACAGGCGTCTCATTGTGATGGCTTCTCTTGTTGTGGAGCATGGGCCCTGGGGCTCGTGGGCTACAGTAGTTGCAGCTCTGGCTCTAGAGCATAGGCTCAGCATTTGTGGTTCCCCAGGCTTATGTGCTCTGTGGCACGTGGGATCCACCCGGATCAGGGATGAAACCTGTGTCTCCTGCATTGGCAGGCAGGTGGAGTCTTTACCGCTAAGTCACCAGGGAAGCCCAGGAATGATTTTAAAAGGTAACTTTAAACGAAAAAGGTAACCATTTAAATTCTATAGCTTTGGAATTCTATAACTTGTTTCAGCAGGAATTGAAATCTTACTCCATGTAAAGTAAGCCTGCAGGCATCCAGGGCTTTGTAGGCTGTGCCAGTGGTGAGGACTGAGGATTTCCCTTCTTCTGCTCTATCAGTGTCTTATTAATTCACTCTTAGAGATAAGGGCACTGAGGAGGTGTGCCATGGAGATAAGAGTTACAGCTGACTTAAATAACAAGTCAACTAGAGAGTTTTGCTTGTAAAATCAACTCTCAATTATTCCCTACGTGGGTTACTATTTGGTAGATTTTCCACAAGGAATGTTAATACCAGGCTGACTCTCTCATGCTATCAGCATTCTCTCAAACCGACAGCCTGT
>SJYV01051198.1:1034049-1048777 GCA_006410875.1 Neotragus pygmaeus
AATTAAAATAGATTTACTTAAAAGTAACCCAAGGATCAAGAGTTTATTTAGTATTATGGCCAAAAGCATAGACTTTGGAACTAGATTGACACGTTTCAAATTCCAGCCTTTCCATTTATTAACCACATGAACTCAAGCAAGTTATTTGACTTCCCTATGCCTTTGCAAAAAAGGAGATGAGGACAGTAATACTATCTACCTCAGAAAACACTGTATTAACATGCTATATATAAATGAGAAATAAATGAATTCTAGCTTATAAAGCAATCAGAAGAATGTTATAAAATGCAATAAAGTGAACAGTCAGAAAATTCTTTCCGTAGCCTCAGTATTAAGATTTCTTTCACCCAAAAATATGCATTTTTATTATGAAAGCACTGTGATTCTAATAAATGAATACTTCTTCATTGTGGCAAAAATACGAAGATATGTCTCCACTTCTCCCTCTAAGGCCCATGGGAGAAAAATTAGATGACTTCTCACTGAAACTATGCAAAGCCCCAGAGTATTTTAAAAGTAATCCACACAACTACTACTAGGTCAAAGCTGGCATATAAGTATGTAAAACCTATTACTCTCTTTAGGCTACAAGTACTCTTTCCATTACAACACCGTGCATTCTAGGTGGAAGGAACCGCAAGCCCAAAGAAATGAATACAGAGCATGTTTATAAAATAGTAAATATAAGAAAATAGCATAGGTTTTTATTTATTAAAAATTCATATTAACTTATTCAGTTCAGTGGCTCAGTCGTGTCCGATTCCTTGCGACCCCATGAATCGGAGCATGCCAGGCCTCCCTGTTCCTTACCATCTCCTGGAGTTCACTCAGACTCACGTCCATCAAGTCCGTGATGCCATCCAGCCATCTCATCCTCGGTCGTCCCCTTCTCTTCCTGCCCCCAATCCCTCCCAGCATTAGAGTCTTTTCCAGTGAATCAGCTCTTCTCATGAGGTGGCCAAAGTACTGGAGTTTTGATATGTATCATTAATTTAAAATATTAATATTAAATAATATAAACTTCATAATAGTAGATGGGAAAACAATGGAAACAGTGACAGACTTTATTTTCTTGGGCTCCAAAATCACTGCAGATGTTGACTGCAGCCAAGAAATTAAAAGACGCTTGCTTCTTAAAAGAAAAGAAATGACAAACCTAGACAGCACATTAAAAAGCACAGACATTACTTTGCCAACAAAGGTCCATACAGACAAAGTATGGTTTTTCCAAAAATCATGTATGGATGTGAGAGCTGGACCATAAAAAAGGCTGAATGCTGAAGAATTGATGCTTTTGAATTGTAATGCTGGAGAAGACCTTGAGAGTCCCTTGGACAGCAAGGAGATCAAACTAGTCAGTCGTAAAGGAAATCAACCCCAAATATTCATTGGAAGGATGGATGCTGAAGCTGAAGCTCCAATACATTGGCCATCTGATGTGAAGAGCCAATTAGAAAAGACCCAGATGCTGGGAAAGACTAAGGGCAAGAGGAAATGGGGGTGACAGAGGATGAGATGGTTGGATGGCATTACCAACTCAATGGACATGAGTTTGAGCAAATTCTGAGAGATACTGAAGGATAGAGAAGCCTGGCATGCTGAAGTCATTGGAGTCACAAAGAGACAGACATGACTGGGCGACTGACCAACAACAAAATGTGTTGCATACCTATTCAGGAGGTACTCTATTGAATATTTTACACTTATTCTGTCATTTAATTTTCATAACAAATCTTTGGAGCCAATAAAATTATGATTCCCATTTTACAGATAAGGTAATTAAGAGTTGGAGAGATTAAGCAATGACACATAGGTAGTAAGTATCAGGGTTAGGACTCAAACCAGTTTTACCTGACTCCAAACCTGTGTTCTAAACTGCTCACAAAACATGACTTCATGTGACATACATGAAAAATAGGAACGAAGAAAAGAAAACTAATGTAAGACATATTGCAAAGAAGGAATCCATGGAGTCAGTGACTGTTCCAATGTATTAGAGAAAGGGAGGGAGTTAAAGATGACTCAGTTTGAAGTGTGAGTAACATGGAGAATAAGGACAGTGTTCAAAGAGAGAAGTCAAGAAGAGCTGGCTTCTGGCAGCATGATGAGTTCATGCGTAAACAGCACTCCTTCCAGAGCAGGAAGCAATGTGTACAGCAGAGTGTTACTATTTTCACATTTGCTTATGCTACTCAGCCATCAGATTTTTCCAAAAGCCTAGGCAGAGGCTAGACTGGAACTCCTACTTCTTGACAGTCTGAACAGATTTTTCCATCCTCCTTTACTATTTGAACAATAAGCATGATTTTAAAAGTGGTCGGAAGAAAAAGAAATTAAAGAAAGGTGCTAATTTCTTAAGGAATGGGTAGTCTTTTTCTCTAGGAGTTAAAGCAATGAACACACCCTTCTGCACAACAGCCACCAGTATTTTGGCAAGAGCTATACAGGGAATATCAAAATGGGCAGTGCCATCTCAGCAGAAATAGAAGTTCCACTTTTTGTGAAAACTTCTGTTTCTTCCACAGCCACCACCATGACTACCACCACCAACATCACAAGATAAGGGGAAATTTTTCTGAGAAAAAAAATGCATGACTGATAAAAAAATGTTAGGTTTCTACTTTTAATTAGTTGTTGACTTAGGCTGACTTTTCTCTGCTTACCTAGTTCCCTCCTCTACAGACTTGGTAGGTTGTTTAGATTTTATGTAGCTCAGTCTTCACTTTGACTGAACTGATGCTACAGTTCTGTCCAATGTTTTATATTCCATTATTTTAAAAGGTGGAGAGGAGAGACCAAACAATATTAAAGCTGAAAGTACTGCTACTGTTTATTTTGTACAATTCCTTCAGTTTATTTGCAAACAAAAAAATGAGGCACAGGGTCTTGATTCAGCTGGTCAGCAACAAAGTCCACTCTAGAACTGAGCTACTGATTCACAATTTTGGGCTTTACCCAATGCACCACTGTGTCTTTTCTAACCAGCTGGTTTAGAAATATTCATCTTGGGACTTCCCTGGTGGTTCAGCGGTTAACACACCATGCTTTCAAAGCAGGGGACATGGGTTCAATCCCTGCCCAAGGAGAGAAGATCCCACATGCTGCGTAACATGACTGGAAAAAAATAGTCACCCTGGATGAACTCAGACTGAGTCACAGAGAAAAAAACAAAAAATACAAGGCCTCACTCACTGGAGAGAGATTTATGTGTAGGACTTAAGGTTCTTATAAAATGAAATCTCGTAACACTTCACTTGAGACATTAAAAAAACTGTGTTATGTGCTGTTTATAGCACAGTATAATAGCAAAGTCTTCAGATAGAATCTCTGGTCTCACCACAACAGACACAGCATACCCTCAAAAAACCTGCTCCTGTGACTACAAAAGGAAAGAGATGGTACCTTTATACCTGGGAGTGCCCACAACAAAATCTGTAGTTGGTTCCCACTTTGACTTTGCTGCTAGAAAAGGGGGAAAAAAAAAGACAATGTTCTGAACTAGGCATACAGAAAATAAAATGGGTCCAGCCAAGTCCTCCAGCAACATCCCAGGTCCCCATCTTCAATTCTCTGTTTCTTTACTGCTGACCTTTAGAAGGATACAGAAATACTGTTGTAAATAGAAAACTCAAAATGGAAACTCTAGTGAGAGTCAGCTGGCACTGGTGAAGAAGCTGTGTGCAGAAGTACATGCTGTCTGCACCAGGGGCTGGCTCTGCTCACAATCTCTGTGGTGAGCTGTAAAGCTTAATACAACCATCTGGTGGACATCCTGGAATTCCACAGAGATAGGCACTAAATGAACACAGAAAACACTTATAAAGCTAATTCATTGTTTTTATAGATCAGAATCTTTTTACCATCTAGACAAGAGTGAAAATGAAAAAATGAAATTAACTGCTTCCCCCTTTTGATGTAAAAGCAATCTTGAAAACAAAATAACTGCCCACTCTGAACATAAAGGAACATACCTCCTCTGACACTTGCGTGCCTCAAGTCTTCTAAGGGGTCCTTTTCTTAATGATGGGCTTTATGCCGTTTACAACCCCAGATCCAATATACTTAGTATATCTCTTACTCTAAAACAAACTTCTTAAAAAAGTTGCACTAATATTCATTTATTTATTCATTTATCAACAAATTCTTATGAGTGTCTCTGATGTGCCAGGCACTATTTCGGGTGCTATTAATATAGCAGTGAATAAACTAAATTCCTGTCATGGAACTTATATTCTGTTTGAAATCTCTCCCTAGATGTTTGTTGGATCAATGAATGATAAATAATACTGGGGGTAGCCTGTGAGAATTAGGTGAATTAGAGCATAAAGATGTGCTCAGTTGATCAGTCGTGTCTGACTCTTTGAAACTCCGTGGACTGTACCCCACCAGGCTCCTCTGTCCATGGAATTTTTCATGCAAGAATACTGGAGTGGGTTACCATTTCCTCCTCCAGGGGATCTTCCAGACCCAGGGATCGAACCCTCATAATCCTACATTGGCAGGCAGATTCTTTGCCACTGTGCCACCTAGGAAGCCCAGTATAGAGATGGGCTGTAAGCTATATAAAACCTAAGATTAAAAAATATATACATATATATTTTTTTAATTAATCCTTGAATTTCATCTCATTCCCGTTCAACTCTTTCTTTAGGTTTGGCTAGACTGCTATAACATAAAATAGAAACAATTCCTAAGAAGTATTTCTCCCAAGACACTGAGCATAAAATAGCAACAAAGGAAAAAGAGGTCCTTATAAACAGAAAAGAAAATAGAACCTGGTAATGATCACCCTCATCCAGTGAAGTCCTACAGGCTTCTACAAGCATCAGTTTTTTAAAAATCCAGTGAATCTCAAAGAACAGCACTAAGATGAGCAACAACCTGGTCGAAAACTTACTTCAAGGAGGTTCAGAGATGACCTTCCACAGCCTGGACTTTGGGGTTCCATGTTGGTTAAGTTCATCTGAACCAGTGGATTCCTGCTGACCTCCAGTCGGTGGCATCTTAATTTTCATTGTCCTGGGTGGTGCAGCCAGTGGAGGGATGGGTCAGACAAACTCAAGTGTTTCATAATGTAGTCAGGCACAGAGCAGGTCCTTTGCCTCTGGGAAGTAAAGTTATGAGGATAAAAGCTTATGACGGAAATCACTTCGAGCATCAAGGAATGTTAACAAACAGGGCAACATAGACAATAGGCCTAGGTAATTATTAAAACAAATCTTCAAAGAAAGGCCATCATTGGATGAAGCTATCTCTCACTCTACCTTCCTAAGCTCACCGAATGAAACAAGTTTATTATAATATCAGGAAAAGTTTTTTTAAAAAAAATACCAAAGCACATAATATTTGCTACCAAAAATAATGCTACCTTCATCCCAGAGTAGTTTCTCCTTAGAAGGCAAACCTAAAATAAAAGGAATGAACTAGGTTTTATTTGCCCTCACTCTTGTACAAAGTACCATAAATATTACTATTGGCTATATTCATATCCAAGAAAAGAGCTGAAGTCAAACAACAGTTTTCAAATAATACCAAGGATATGCAGGTTAAAAAAAAAATCCTTTAAAAAAATACCAAAATATAAACATGAACAAGAATATAAAACAACTTGATGAGGTCCAGAGTACAAGTTGCTTCCATCCTGAGGAGACAATTAAGAGGCAGGTTCAAATCCTGATTTGCTCCCTGGATCATCCTCTCAGGCAGAAGGACAACTTCGTTACCAGTAATGATAAAGCAGTTAGAAGCAGTTCTTAATTAGAGGAACCCCAAGTAATGATGAGCAATAGATAAAATACATATATTGAAAGAACTACAAAACCAGTGTTATTTTTGTGAAGTATCTTGTATTAGAAAGACTTGGGGAGGGGGAGATAGATGCGGTGGGGGTGGGGGCAGGAAGCAGATGTAAAATGAGGAGAGAAAGCATAACCAACACTTGTAAAACTGGTTGTTAACTAATTCTAATCTTTTGCTTTTTAAAACTTTCAAAATATTTTGAGTATAGGTTCACTTCTTCTTCTCTTTCAAGTTCTCATTCTTTTCTCCAGTTTCCTTTNGGGGGGGGGGGGGGGGCAGGAAGCAGATGTAAAATGAGGAGAGAAAGCATAACCAACACTTGTAAAACTGGTTGTTAACTAATTCTAATCTTTTGCTTTTTAAAACTTTCAAAATATTTTGAGTATAGGTTCACTTCTTCTTCTCTTTCAAGTTCTCATTCTTTTCTCCAGTTTCCTTTAACAGCTTTTTCTCCCTTTGGGGCCTTTTCCTTTTTCTTTGTCTCCATCTTCTCCATACTGCTACGCTCCGACGCTCTGTGGTTAAGAAAGAGATGATGTGAGAAGAGAGAATGAGAGTGTGACCAGAATTAGAGACGGAAACATTTACCTCCCTTAAGCCTAGTACTACAAGGATGTCTATATAACCTGGTAAACATGATCGCAGAACATGGCAGCAATGAAGACTTAGGAAAGAAAGTCCATTATAAAGTCCAGTCCTGAAACATGTTCAAACATGCACAGTCATCTGCTGCGCTTCCATATATTCCACCATCTGGATTTGATATTACACAAAAGCATAATAGGAAGCGTTGAATGCCAGAAGGTGTGCATGAAAGAGATGACTAAGAACAACACCTCACCAGTGACCGAAGTCCAGTGTTTAAGATGGACAGGTTGTTGTCCATACATTCTTGGAAAGCCAAGAAGTGTGGCTTTCCAGAGCTGTTTCAAATGATTTCGCATTTCAAAATGCATGAAAATTGTTCATCTTGTGAAATAGGCATAATCATTGCTGGCATTACAGAGACTTAAAAGGGTCACTATGTACCCAAGAAAACAACCCAATACATCTAATAATAAATGTTCACCCTCCATCCACGAGTAAAGTATAATATGAAACAAAATACACAAATAGAAAAAATAAAGAATGGTAGTGAAGATATCTTGAAAGGTAACCACCAGGGGCTTCCCAGGTAGGGCTACTTGGTAAAGAACCCATCTGCTAATGCAGGAGACATGAGACATGGGTTCGATCCCTGGGTTGGGAAGATCCCCTGGAGGAGGGCATGGCAACTCACTCCAGTATTCTTGCCTGGAGAATCCCATGGACAGAGGAGCTTGGTGGGCTACAGTCCATAGTGTCACAAAGAGTTTGACACAACTGAAGCGACAGCATACACACCATTATTTTTATTATTAAGCTACTGGAATATTTCGAAGTGTTAATTGTCTTTCTTTTCCTCCTCTGTGTCTTTTTATTTTTCTTCCACCTTCAACTTGCTTCCCAATTCAGGCACATAGAAATGATACATTTATTGCCTCCAAGTAGTTTTGAGACAAGACAGAAAGTGGAAGATGGCAGCAAATCATTTTCATCATTCTTCCAGGATCTTAAGAGAACACAGTGGTTTTGTGAAGGGGACGTATGTTTCTTGCTGAAGATTGAAAAAGTCTCGGCTAAAAATAAAAAGGGAAGAAGACTGTCATAAATAGATTTCCTCTGATCTAGGTTGGCGGCTAAGGGGAGAAGAGAGAGAGGCGGAGGCCTGCAATTCTGAGAGCAAAGTAGACCTGAGTCCATGTCCTACCAGAATACTAGTGCAGCAGCAAGACAGAGAGAAAAGGCTGCCTGCTGTGTCTCAGCTGGGAGAGCACAACCTGAGTACAAAATTTTCAGCTAAAGTCTGCAGGTAAAGGTAAAGCAGATCATTCCCACAGGTGATGTATAAACTAGGGCTTTTAGCTTGGCAGCATATCGCACCTGGTTTGAGCAAGAAAAGAATGTATTACCTTAAAAGTGGAATTTATTGGAAGGTTATAAGGAAGTTCAGGCTTTCCAGATGGTGCTAGTGGTAAAGAACCTGCCTGCCAGTGCAGGAGAATGAGAGATGTGAGTTCAGTTCCTGGGTTGGGAAGATCTGGAGGAGGGCATGGCAACCCGTTCCAGTATTCTTGCCTGGAGAATCCCATGGACAGAGGAGTCTGGCAGGCCACAGTCCATAGGGTCACAAACAGTCTGACACGACTGAACTGACTTAGCATGCACTCATGCACAGAGGGAAGTTCAAGGAACCAAAAGCAATTTGGGAAGATCTAGCTTCAGAGGAGGAAGATTGAAGTAATTTTGATGACCTGAGTAACAGGAAGTACGGGCTTCCTTCAGGGTGCTGACACCAAGTTCATCAGCTACAATTTTCTCCCATCCTGAGTCACTCTTCACAAATTTTAAATTCTAGGAAGAGCTGGATGAAACTTACTTTGATCCCTTTTCAGCTAAGGAGGGTAGAAGAATTTGTCTTGCAGGAGCTGGTAGGTATTGGAAGGGTTAACTCCTGAAAGGAAAATTTCACTGCTATTACAAAAAAATGACAGAAAGAATGGATACTGGGCAGGCATAAATAATATATGCCAACTATAGCTGCCAACTTTATATATACATAAATCTCATATGGTTGATCACTTGTTTTAAAAAATATTTATTTCTGTGATTGTACTGGGTCTTAGGCTGGGCATGAAGGATCTAGTTCCCTGACCTGGGATGGAACCTGGGCCCCCTGTGTTGGAAGTATGGAGTCTCAGCCACTGGACCACCAGTGAAGGCCCCTGACTGATTACTTTTTGATACATTGTTCATGTGTAATAATCAACTGGAAGAAGCTGAGGTTCAATTTTTTTGAGTATTCATCATGTCACTCCTGTTTACAACTATTCACTGATCCTTCATTGTCTCCCTTTATATTCTTCCAGTCCTTGCCTATCCCTCCAGCTTCATCCTCAGCCCCCTTCCTTCAGCACTGTACATTCCCATAATACTAAGGGACGTGCAGTTCCTTGAATACATTATCTTATTTCATATTCACAAGTTTTTACACATGCTACTCCCATTGCTTGAAATGACCATCCCTATTCCTTGTCTGCCTGCAGAATCCACTCACCCAAATCAAACATTTCACCTTTAGGGATATCTTTTTCTCCCTAATATCCTTTCCCCATCACTTCTCTTCATCATGGTATCCCCAAACAAATTCATTTTTCTATTGCAATTATTTGCTCATATATTTGCCTCACCTATAGATACATGAGCTTTTAGGAGTCATTTCTGAATAAATAGTTGTTGAATTGGGACTTCCTTGGTGGTCCAGTGGTTAAGACTTTGCCTTCCAATGCAGGGGACTTGGGTTCAACACCTGGCTAGGGAGCTAAGATCCCACATGCTTCAAGGTCAAAAAANTCATTTCTGAATAAATAGTTGTTGAATTGGGACTTCCTTGGTGGTCCAGTGGTTAAGACTTTGCCTTCCAATGCAGGGGACTTGGGTTCAACACCTGGCTAGGGAGCTAAGATCCCACATGCTTCAAGGTCAAAAAACCACAGCACAAAACAGAAGCAGTATTGTAACAAACTCAACAAAGACAAAAAAAAAAATGATCCACATACAAAAAAAAATCTTAAAAAAAAAACTTGTTGAATACATTAGTGAATTTTCCAATCATATACCAATATTCACCCAGGGCTCACTCTGCTTGGAGGTATATACAGGAGATATAGTAGGGATTCATACAGAATTTTACTATCACATTAATTCCCTGTTAGTAGTATGCAGTGGGGAAGGAAAAGTGTTCTAGGCAAGACACGGGTTTTCATTAGAATCTCTGAATATTCACTATTCCTTAATTCCCATGTCTACTTGCAAGCACAATGCACCATTTCCTGCCTATTTTATTTGCTGATATTATTTTTGCAAATTTTATTTGTCTTCATTTCATTTCTTAATGGTAAAGTTCATACTCAAATTATTTATAAATTACTAATAAAATATTGGTTTTACATTTCACTGCACAGCACTGTCCCCTAAAAGCAAGGGTGCAGGAGCCAGATTGCCTGGGTGTGCATCCTGGCACTGGTCAGGTGACTCTGGGCCAGAATATTTGAACTCTGTGCCTCAGGCACCTAATCGATAAAAGTAAGGTCCGTAATAGTACCCAACCCATTGAATCATTGAGAGGGTTAAATAGGTCACAGATGTAAAGCACTTAGAACATTGGTTGGCGGGTAAAAAGTGCTAAATAAATGTTAGCCACCATTCTTATTGAAACAAAATGTATACGCTACCATAGTATCATTTTTCATCATTAAAATAATACAGTGCATGAAAAGTATAATTACAGAAAGCATTCAGAAAACATGGATTTGTTTCTATCACAGTAGGATTCAGGTTCTTTGGTGTAATAACCAGGACACAAGAAACAGTTCAAAACCACCTTTAGGAGCTAATGAATGAATGGGGGAAATAGTGTAATACGTGGGTGTGCTAATTCACCTCAGCCGTGTCTGACTCTTTGTTGATCCCATGGGTTGTAGCCTGCCAGGCTCCTCTGTCCATGGGATTCTCCAGGCAAGAATACTGAAGTGAGTTACCATGCCCTCCGTCAGGGGATCTTCCCAGCACAGGAACTGAACCCATGTCTCCTGTGGTTCTTGCAGCGGCAGGCAGGTTCTTTACCACTAGCGCCATCCGGGAAGCCCAAAATAGGGTAAACAGAAATCCAAACCCACTCAGGGATGCTTCCTCACACAAGAGTTTAGTGACTAGGAAATAACCAAATAGGAATCCAATGAGATTACTTAATCTGAAGTGGCTAAGAGAGGAAGGGGCTGCCTCTAATTGGGAGAATTGCCTCTAATGACCTTTGTCAAAGGAAATTTAAATAACTTATTTACTCACTGTAAGTCCAGTTGAAATGAAGTTGGTACCATATAAAACCGGCTTTCCTAGTTTTCTAAACATGTTGGTCACTTATGTAATAAAATATGTTATAATCTTGTTCAGGTGTTTCCAAATTGTCACACTATTTATATGACAAGATGCTTGGCAAGCCAAACATTTCTGTAGTTTGTGCTTACTACAAATTGATTAAGGACACTGTATCTTTTTGTACTCATGAAAATAACCATTGGCTCTAATGTCCTCGATTAAAGCCAATTTATTTTTAAGGACAGTCAAGTTTTAAGACAACTTAAATCACTAAAATACCTTCCCTCCTCCCTAATCTCTCAAGAGTTTATCTTTTGATGGGATGTGTATTGAGTAAAATCAGGTTACTGGCTAGGGAAAAATAACTGGCTATTTTGGCATGTCTGGAATAACATGTGAGGATGCTTTACTCATGAATAAGATACCTTACTCTGGAAAGTATAGTATAGAATGAATAATATTCTATAGTATATCTATAGTATTCTGTATTATTTATAGAATGAAGGAATAAATGAGTACTAGAACAATCTTCAGTTCAGTTCAGTCGCTCAGTCGTGTCCGACTCTTTGCAACCCCATGAATTGCAGCACACCAGGCCTCCCTGTTCATCACCATCTCTCGGAGTTCACTCAGACTCGCATCCATCGAGTCCGTGATGCCATCCAGCTATCTCATCCTCGGTCGTCCCATTCTCCTCCTGCCCCCAATCCTTCCCAGCATCAGAGTCTTTTCCACTGAGTCAATTCTTCGCATGAGGTGGCCAAAGTACTGGAGTTTCAACTTCAGCATCATTCCTTCCAAAGAAATCCCAGGGTTGATCTCCTTCAGAATGGACTGGTTGGATCTCCTTGCGGTCCAAAGGACTCTCAAGAGTTTTCTCCNAGATCTCCTGGAGAAGGAAATGGCAACTCACTCCAGTATTCTTGCCTGGAAAATCCCATGGACAGAGGAACCTGATAGGCTATAGTCCATGGGGTCACAAAGAGTTGGACAGGACTGAGTGACTTCACTTTTCAGTTTAAGGTGGAAGAGATAGTAAGGTGAAAGAACACTGCTGCAGTCAGCAAGCCAGAGAAAGCCTTCCTAGAATTCATCCTCATAGCTCTAGGGTAAATGCCTCTACACCTGTGCTGTTCAATACAGGGGCTGCTTGTCACATACGGCTATTTACATTTAAATTGTTATTAGTTGCTCAGTAGTGTCTGATTCTTTGCAACCCCCTGAACTGTTGCCTTCCAGGCTCCTCTGTCCATGGGATTCTCTAGGCAAGAATATTAGAGTGGGTTCCCATCTCCTCCTCCGGGGAATCTTCCTGACCCAGAGATCGAACCCAGGTCTCCCGCATTGCAGGTAGATTCTTTACTATCTGAACCACCAGGAAAGCCCAACATTTAAATTAATTAAAATAAAAATATATTCTTTTATTCACACTAGCCACATTTCAAGTTCACAACAGCCATATGTAGGTAGTCTGCTGGACAGCATAGATGTCGAACATTTCCACCATCACAGGAAGTTCTGTTGGACAGCCCTGCTCTAAGGATTAAATCTGGAATATGGGGACAGAGGCAGGGGTAGGTGGTGAGATGTCAAGCAGAAGAGACAGCCTCTGACAGCCCATTTTCCCCTTCAGTTCCAATATCTTGCCCTGTCCTCGCCCTCAGAGCTCCAGGGACCCAGGCGGTGTCGGGGAAGGGGACACGGTGGAGCTTCACCCTGAAACCCAGAAAGACTCTCCCCCAATCCCGTATCAGTTTTATCATGAAGATGTCACCCTGGGCAGCAGCTCAGGCCCCTTTGGAGGAGGAGTGTCCTTCAACTTCTCTGACCACAGAACATTCTGGAAACTATTATTTGAGACTGACAATGCCCTGGGGGCCCAGTGGTGTGAGGCACTACTATTAAATATCATTTGTGGATTACTTGAGCTAGGGCTATGGGATTCCCTTCTAGAGGAAAGACAAGTGTGCCAGTCAATGTGTGCTAAGTCATTTCAGTTATGTCTGATTCTTTGTGACCCCATGGACTGTAAACCATCAGATTCCTCAGTCCATGGGATTCTTCAGGCAAGAATACTGGAGTGGGTTGCCATTTCCTCCTCCAGAGGATCTTTCTGACTCAGGGATTGAACTCACGTCTCTTACATCTCCTGCATTGGAATTGGCAGGCAGGTTTTGTTTTTGTTTTTGTTTTACCATTGAAGGGCATTTGGTTAAGATCGGGATTCCTCAGAAAGTAGCATTGACATATATACGCTATCTTGTACAAAACACATAGCTAATGAAAAGTTGTTATATAGTGAAGGAAGCGCAGCCTGGTTGTCTGTGAGGATGCAGAGGGCTGAAATGGCAGGAGGGGAGGGATGGAGCCTCAAGAGGGAGGGGAGATATGTATAATTATGACTGATTCATGTTGTACTGCTGTTGTAGCCATGCGTTCCGGGAAACAAACTCACTCATAAGGACAATGCAGATAATGAAGTACAGTTTATTACACTGGCGGGCCCAAGGCAGAGTCTCCTCTTAGCCAAGGACCCTGACCAGCATTTGTGAANGGGGGGGGGGGGGGGGGGGGGTGGGATATTCCTACAAGCGCAGAGCGTGCCTGGCCTGCATATTCCTGGAGATCCGAACCAAACTCCCCCGGAAGCTTCTCTGCATCCTAAAGAGAATGGATTTCAGGTTTCCATGGAGAGAGTGACAAAGCAAACGTGGGAAAATGTGAACTGTGCAGCTGAGTACCGAATACACGATGTTACTATTCTTGTAACTTGGATGTGTGTTTTGGAGGGTTTGGGGTTTGGTTTTGAATGAATCTTTGGAACTCGAGTCCCTGATTCTCTTTGGATGAAAACTCTGTAAGGAAGACTCTGGGTTTCTAACAAGCAGAGAGAAAAGAGTGGAGAGGAGAGCTGGGCAGCCCAGGCTGTTCGCTGCATCCGCGGAGTCTCCTCCAGCCTGCCTGATGTCAAGGACCCTGAGGCCGGGACTCAGTGCCGACGCTCTTCTGCATTGGACCTTGAAGCAAAAGACGATTCTGATCTGGACAGGAAGACTCCGAGGAATGGAGAAGAAAAGAGCTTTCCCTGACCGGGAATCGAACCCGGGCCGCGGCGGTGAAAGCGCCGAATCCTAGCCACTAGACCACCAGGGAACGGTGCAGAGAAGAGGACTTGGCTGTCCAGGTGAAAATTGAGGGTGGAAAGATGAAACCAGAGATGCAGAGAACAGGCGCCCCCAGGGCTGTATGCAGCTGTGCAAGGCTCCCAGCCCTTCAAATCCCCGTTCCTGGGCGACGCTTCTCGTTCTGAGGCCAGGTCACAAACTGTCCGGTTGGGTCCCTCCTGGTCCAGCTCTAGCGCTGTGTGCTGCCGAGCCCAGGTCATGCTCTCTTTATGAACCTCGGTTTTCCTTCGAGTCAGGCGCGCCGACCTGGCTTGCAGCGANTCTCGTTCTGAGGCCAGGTCACAAACTGTCCGGTTGGGTCCCTCCTGGTCCAGCTCTAGCGCTGTGTGCTGCCGAGCCCAGGTCATGCTCTCTTTATGAACCTCGGTTTTCCTTCGAGTCAGGCGCGCCGACCTGGCTTGCAGCGAGTGATGAGCGGATCCGTCTACCTCCAGGTCTCTGACCTGGCTCCGGGGCCTCTCCTGACGACCGCACGCGTACCGGTTCCTTTCCCCCCCGCGACCGGCTCAGTTCGTGGAGCCTTAAATTCTTCACTTCCATGTCTTTGGCTGGAGCCCACGGTGAGACCTTGGTGCGGTCTCTTTTCTTCTACCAGGGAGATAAAACTGCTCCTCAGGTGTTCCCAGGTGGGGGAAGGCGAGTGAGCGTCACGGGAATGAACTGCATGGTTTTCAGGGACAATCTGTGAACACGTGGAAGAGACCCAGGGGCCCGACAGGGAGCCGAGGGGGTATCCGGACCTAAGGGTGACTCGAAGTCAGTCAGTCTTGTCCTTGCCCGCCCCTCCC